>JAGVSQ010005113.1:0-18222 GCA_022683975.1 Rhyacophila evoluta | reverse complement strand
CACTGTGTTGCTGAGTGGTCGCTCTATAGCGTGACCGTAAAGAGGTTAATGTTATATCATCAAACGCAATAAACAACACATTGTGACAACCGAAATAACTATAAATAAAACGAATTAACCCGTAGAACTAAAATTTCATATGATTATTCAACTACTAATACTAGCAAATAGTGTACATACATGCATAATGCTAATTCTAAGCTAACACTATGTGTCATGGTCTACTCTAATATACTGCCAAAATATGTGTAAATTATGATTTCTTACGACACATTTAATACAACGATATTTTCACCTCTTTGATTCATTAGAAATATAACCTCCAAATATTTATATAGCTTATTTTGTCAGAAAAACTTAGATTATAAATAAATTTAGCTGTTAATATACGTATAATAATTAAATCAATATATTGTATATATCACACAATTTTCTTTGTATTCAGTACATTACTATTATGTGCTTTTCTATAATGTACAAAAGCTTTTCCTTGAATATCCAAAATATCTTAACCGAAATATTAAACAAATTGTATTTTACCATACTGTTTATTATATGAACAATATAATGTAATATATTTCTTCATATACTTTGTTAGTATTTTATATTAAAGCCATCGTTCGAAAGTATCATTCGAAGTCCTTAATCGAAGTCTTAAAAATACATCAGGACCAAAATGTTGGCTAAGATGTTTTCGCTATTAAACATCGATATTAGTATAATATCAACTCGTATTTATTCTTATTTCTTATATCTAAAACGTTATAAATATACATGTAATTTATCAATATATCCAGATGCATCGGTATTTCATTAAATGAAATTGGTGATAAGATAGTTTCCTTAAATATGCGTTTTATGAATGAATAAATGCATTATTGTTCATTGAGACCATTCTCTTATCTTGGTTCAAAGGGAATTAGAAGAGCGGTCAATAAAACGATAAATTAAATGAGATATAATATTATAACCTTGTTATTGATTCATTAAATCGACTGAGAGCACAAAATAAAGAGAAATTCTTATCATATCCTTCGAATTAAAATGTAAAATGTGAGGCGTGATTTAATTAAATTTTTGGTAAGTAATGCAACTGTTAATTAAACCAATTTCGTTGGACTAATAGAGTTAAGTAAAATTGTGTCAATTTCTACATGAATACATGACCGCTAAAAAAAGGTTGTAAATGGTAATAGCTCTTTTTAATTCTACCTATTGGCAAATGTTTAATAAAATAAGATAGATTTAGTATAAATATCGATGGAATAATAATGGTATTCATAAGAAACTGCGTTGCAGAATATAATACGAAATCACCGAATTAATACTATAATACAAAACCTATTCTTAACACATTTCTTATAGTAGGTACATTGCTCTTCCTAATAGTATTGATAGTATACGTAAGTGTAATTTGTCACATTCGATTAAAGAAATTTCATAATATACGGGGCATGTATAAACGTATACTGAAATAGTGGCCCAAAACTCATCCTCTTAAAAAAAACTGTCAAGAAAAGCCAATACATTACACAGATAGAATATAGTCGTTGATTGTTACAAAATACGCAAAGAAATAGGAAATTTTCAACGCTTTGTTCAATTATTATAATAACTATGTATATCAATTTATCATATCGCTCAATTTACAGAAATAGAAGTAAAATTAAACAATTACTTATCTTTATCTAGAAAAGAGCTCCCGGTTTATTACATATTAAAAGAAGCATAATATTTCTAACATGCACTTTGAGAGAAAAGATTCATATAATACAGTTTATTGCAGTAGCTTTTACAGCACATGCCGCAATAAATAACTTTATTGTGCTACCAAAACATATTTAGGTAAGTTACTTCAGCGGTGTAATTAATTACACATATTAAGTTATAGGTGCGTCATAAATTCATAAACGTAAATGGCCATCATAACAAATTTACAACTAAAATTTCATTATTATTATAATGCATTCATTTTGACACCTTAAAAGTACTCTGCATTTATCCCATCTACGTCGTTATTCAGTTAGTTACGTAACACATACTAATGTATTTTTCTGATGATGTAAATAAACGAATAAAACATTTTCCTATAATATGTGGAAATAATACAGAATATCGTTTATAATGTCGTACTTGATCCGCTTCGAATTGATAATAATTATAACAATGTTGTTCTAAATAAGACATTATAACCGGTAACAATCACGCCCCATTGAGAAGGAAAATCGAATTAATGTGAGTGATAGATTTACGCAAATGGAAAATTGATAACAAAGTAATAATTGAAAAAAAAATGCACAAATTTGTCTTATGTATTACACACAATAGATTAATAGATTAATGCAATCCATGAAATTATGTTCATATTGAACAGGGGAGATAATAATTATTGTATAACAAATACTAAATGTCGATATAAATATTCATAATCAAGTGGCGAATAATTGAGTTAAAGTCAATTATAATTCATTCGATTTTGGGGTGTTTTATTTTATTATTAATAATAATAATGAAACGTGAACTATCGGATAGAAAAGTTTGGGAAACCGTACCGTAAATTAAAATCTATTGTAAATAATTTGTTGGTATGTACACAACAAAAGGAATTTTAATTTTAAAATTTTTAACAGACTGTCATCTGTCTGCCACTCTCGCTTTCAATCACATTGTGCGTATTTAAATCAATAAGTTAAAAAGGTTAATTCATTGTCAAACAGAAGGAATGATCGATCAATTATTGTGACATGTGTTTTCATAAAAAATACGGCCGATATGTGATATCATCGCGAGTGGTTCAACGACTGCATCTGATATTGGAAATGAGAAAAATTACTCAACGTCCGATCACATTATCGTGTCGAAATTTTGATTGAAATGCATTATGAAATATATAATTAGGAAAATTACCCAAATATTAAACATTATTCGATTGTAATTGTAGTTTAATATCGAAATGAGTCGAGTATAATTGAGTTTTCCTATAGACATATTTGTTATTATCGAGTAAATTAATAGAATAATTATTGATTTATAAGTAAATTACTATGAATCAATGATGCCTCTCACGTATTCCGTTATTATTAGGATTATATCATACGAACATTATTTGATAACACAAAATAAAATCGTTTATACTGCAATAATTTTTAAGCCATATGGAACATACGTATTTATGATTTTGATATTATGTAATAAGTTAACAATATATTTTTTGAATATTATTTTTAATTATTTATATATTTTACGACGATTATAAATATAAAATTAGTATTTTCTTTCAATTGCCAATGTTATTAAAACAAGACAACATTAAACTTGCAATTCTAAAATTACTTTCGCCTCAAAAATACTTTACAGTACTATAAATATATGTGTGATAAATACGCTAGCAACATAAGTCATAAGCGAGAATAAACAATATTGACTTATCTCAAGATGCATTTAGCAATGCATTACTGTGAAAGTTGTGAACTTCGATTGTTATAAGAGGAAGTGTGTATCCATTTACAGATGCATTTACATAGTGGCATCTATTATTATAAAACTACAAGATTTTGTATTCACTAAAACTTTTAATATAAAAATATCGCTTATACAGAATATTATAAAATAACCAACTATTGTGTTTGTATCTAACTATTGTGATAGCGAATCAAAATTAAGTGTGAAGGAAATTCATGATATTTTTAAAATGTTGACCTGCCTTAGTTTTATACATATGTATTGACCCAACGGTCGTAGATTTAACCATGGTTCCAGAATTATGGTAAATACGATTCATGGCTGTGCGATATGCCATGCGAATCTTGGGAGGCGCTGTGTGAAATCAATATATAATATTACTTAGACAGATAATATAGACAGTGAAAGATGTATATAAAAAAAGTGATGAAAATTTTTATGAGCTATATACATAATACATAATTGCGCATAACATGTTTAACTTCCGAAATCGAACTCAAAAATCATAACATAGTGCAAAAGGATACCCAAATTATGAGTGTATTTATCTCATGGAGGTCTTGTAGGAACTTTACAAGCAATGAACAAGCATCTGTTCAGAATGACGTGCGAACTTGGACATTCTCTGGATATATGATTGCCCACAATAAAGTCCGCCCAAATTCAGAGAACAAATGCCTTATTGCCTTTTCTTCTTCTCTGAATATACTGAACTAAATTTGGAAATAATAACCATCCAATCCCATTAAATACACATATTCTTTTCCATACGTCATTATTCATAGATGACATACTTCTTAGAATATGTTTCCTCCGGAAGGGAAAACCTTTGGACGTCTCCGACTTCAGATAATACTTACAGGACAAACTAAAACCTCGGTGCGTTCCAACGCGTGGGCGTTAAAAATGACAATATCTAACTGAGGCTAATTCATGATTACACTCATAAAGGAAATTACATTTTACTTTCTCCGTGATGCGTTATCTGAATATATAATGACAGAGATTAGCGACTAGAACAATGAGTTGATTAAAAAAATATGTCTCGAATAATTGAAACCGCAGAATCAAGCACTTCGTTTTCAGTACCAGCATATTGAAAGAGAAAACAAAATGATTTTAATTCGTGCTTATAAAAATAACGGAAACGTCTAAGCGATGGTTTATCACAACATCACAATTTTAATTGTATGCTCTTTCCGGATGCAAGATGATAACTAAAGCAGTTTCAATATTTAAAGGTGTGAACAAAGTATTTTTACTTTCATCTTATTTTTAATACTACAACGCATCATGTTTTTTTAACATGTTTAATCTTCAGTTCAATTTTATTTAAAGTTATTTCTCTATGGTTTTGGATTCTCAGCTACTGACATGCGGATATCGCGAAATTTTTTGCAAATAACTTCTTAAATACATGTCTGAAATACCCATCCATTTTAAATATACATAATACAAGAACAACCCACGGAAGTCAGCCAAATTTAATAAACCATATAGATCACAATCTCTCATACAGCGTATGTAAATCATTTTTGTATATCAGACTCCTTCACGACCTGGAGATACCACGCTGAATATAAAATTGTAATGCACCCAAAAATAATCATACACTTGATCGTTTAAAAAAAACACGGTATCTGTAAAATGTATCGGTATTTCGATATAAAACCAAATGCACATCGATATATCAAAATCTCGGCAGCTTCGCGAAATTCAAATATTATGTGTTTACCCAGTATATTTATTCTCATTTTGCTTTCGAGATGATTATCACCGATACTAGAGTAACTCAAATAAACGAAATCAATAGCTTCGTCGCGCACCCTCACATTAACGTTTCGTCGTACATTTTGTCCTGTTCTCTATACTATACTGAAGGTAACAACAAATAATAAATTAACATGCAGTTTCTATTGTATTCATAATTTACATCGGAATTTGTCAGTGGGTGTTTATACTATGTGGCTTAATTAAAACCGCAACGAAGTGGCACATTTTAAATAATATATTGAAATTTAAAAAATGATCACAATTGATTATTCATAAATAACACGCCTACCAGAAATGTGGTGTTTGGGGAATTAAGCCACAAAATTAAATCATCGTTCCGGGAATTTTGAATATACAATTTTTATATCAAGGAATATAACCTCCAGTTCACGATAAGCGGCGAATTATAATATAGTATATAAAAATATAGTCTAATATTATTTAAAGCATGAACACGAAACCTGATTCCATATTAAAAGTGATCGATACCATTGATGTTTTGTGGCTTCATTGAATGGAGTTAATCGCATTAGCTATAATTTTAGTTTAATATCGTTCGTAATAGCAAAAGCGATTAAGTGTTAACTTTGTTCTCACCGTTCTCTATTGAAATATATTTTAAGACCCTTCTTATTAACACCATCATTTATATCGGTCCTCTTTGAGCATAATTTTCGAACGCTCTGGCAAAGGATATTTATTAAGTTATATTACAATATATGGTGTTAACT
Organism: Rhyacophila evoluta; assembly: GCA_022683975.1. NCBI lineage: Eukaryota > Metazoa > Arthropoda > Insecta > Trichoptera > Rhyacophilidae > Rhyacophila > Rhyacophila evoluta. Next base: position 12,256 of record JAGVSQ010005113.1, on the reverse strand, counting down.
TAGTGTTAGTCGATAAAATTTGTGACAAAAGGATGAACAGATTTTAATTTAAAAATGATTGTGTGATACATACACCACCGTTATTATAAATATGACGATATTTTCTTCTTAGAGTCTTGCGCCACCATGCAATCTTGGTATAATTCCCCTCAATTTATCAGGACACACTCGACAAGAAGTCTCAACATTTTTATAGCCCACCTATATATAGATTAAATTATATTAATTAATGTATCATTGACGAAACATACTGTTCAATTTGAAATAGCATTATATAAGCGATGCACCAAATTCATGACAGCGTCATTAAAGTCGTATATGTACTAAATTTTGAGAAAAACACTCGTGACCTCGAAGGACCTACATGTCTATGTTTGATGAAGCAATTATCGTCTCTTCGATATTCAATCGTGATTTAGAATCATTATAACAATAAATACCGTAGGCTCGAAGTTTGAAAGTATGTCAAGATAATATTTAATCATACTCCACTAAACAGTTTTCTCTGAAAGGTTATTAATCATATGGACGAGTCATCCAACTGGGCGCTTCATAGCTTAACACTAAATGCCACATTTATTTAAACATTTCTTTCTATTACTGTTTTAATTATTAATCATCTCTCCGTAATACATAAACGATCCTCCGGCCTTTGCAAAGCAGTTATATCTTTCCACTCAATGTATATTTATTCTATATTGTTATCAATGAGAGACAAGCAAGATAGAGTTAGAATAGATTACTCATATATAATTAAATACGGAACATTCAACAGATTAAACACAGTTAATAGGTTAAATCAGTGTACGTATATGTTTTTAAAAAACCTGTCTAAAATCACTTCAGACGAATTGTATCGATACTTGAAGCTATTTCATAGATAGTTTCTATTGCCCCCTGTATTTGCAAGACTTCTGACACATGATTTCCACATTTGTTCAAGAAGGCCGATTGTCATAGAATCTTTCAACAGTTAGATAGTAAGGACAAGTAATCGAATTGTACATTGGCAGCTAAGTCACGTAAGAGATAACATCCTGACTAGAACCATACAAACAGTGATAACAGAAAAGCGATGAAGAACCAAGAAGTATCAATATAGAAAATAATTACCGTATCTGCATAGGATGTTCATACATTATCCATCGATATAATTACTAATAAAATATTTTAGTATTTAGTATTGAAAAATTCTTTTTTCAGCATTACATTTTTTTTATTGTTCTCCTGTAACAAAACTAGTCCATTTTCTCACAATGACGTGACTAGTCACCTAGTCTTTCATTTTACCGTTATAATCGGACAACAAAAGACGTCTAAGCCGTAATGACGTTTTAATGTTATAAAATTGAAATAATAGTTTGATGAAGCTATTTTTAAATAAATAGACGACGTTTATAACGAGTTACAGCGTAACTTCCACTTAAAAATTATTTGATAATACAATAATTATAAACTGCAAAACAATGCGTTGAATTTTCTCACGAAATTGGGTTAATAGCAAGAAAAAAATTGTGCGACAACTTTCGTTTGCGTTTATAAATTTTCCGGCTACCCTGATAATTATTTCACAAAAACTAGTACAAGTAAAGACTTCGTGGATCATATTTTTAACCCAAATCGTCATATAAATTTTATCTTTTTTTTGTATAAACTTTTTCTTTTATCTTTTTTGTTAATTTTTCCTTTATAAAGTTGAATGCTAGGATGAATAAATAACTAACTGTTTCCCATATATTTCTATAAAATATAATTATTTACAATACAAGTTATATTTTACTTCACCATGCACGGAGATAGACTATAGAACTTTTTCCAAACACCTCTTGCTTCAAACTTGTACCAATACTATTTTTGAAAGTATTTTATTTTTACAAATGTGCCTTGACTTGGGTAACGGCAAAAACCAAAATTCAATAGAAAAATATATCGATGATGTTGGTTATTCAGGGAAATATACAACACCCAAAGAGGGGATTTAGTTACATGTAAGTAAACTGGATAGTTCTTGTTATTTGACACGATAAAACTTAAAAGTATAACAAATAAACTGTTTATTTGGTAAACAGTAGATAAAATTTAATGGAATCGAAACAAATAAGCTGTCAATATTGCCCTAAATGATACATACACCGTTATATTAATCCGTTTTTTCTTGATAATGTTATATTACTCAGTACCACGTGTAGTTAAGTAAATAAATTGCTTTAATAAAATCAAATAAAAATATTAATCATTAGTTAAAAAATGACACCTTATATATTTATACATATACACATTTAAAAAAATTAATACTGTTAATTATCGTGTTAAAATTATGCAACGAACTGAATGAAATATTTTTTTTACAATCGTGTCAAATTATATGTTTCATATAATAATTACTATATAAAATAAATTACTATCGTCTAGAGAAAATGTAGGCGTAAATAAAATATAGCGAAATCATTATTATAAGAAAGTTTTTTGTTGTTAGTAACAACCTAATACGGCGGCATATTTATTGAGAATCAATTTAAGATTTTTTCTAAAATATACACGTATATTAACTCGTAATTGACTATTTCATTTCAAACAACTTCAAAGCTCTAACCAAGCTGAATATCTACATGGTCATCATTCATATTATATGATCATAATAAAATCTGAAGATGATACAAGTCAAATCTCGGGTCCTCGATAACGAACAACGCGAAGAATACAAATTTCTGTTTTGTATTAATACATAAAATAAATCCGTTAAACATTATGATAAAACGTATAAATATTATGTGTATACACACCACGGTAATTGATAGGTAAATATGCGAGTTTCGGTGCCGAAGTTTGCGGGTTCAAATCTCGTAACTGTACAAATATGTAAACCAATATATAATGAAATTACACAGAACTGGATACCTGTGAGTTGACAACCAGTCGTCGTGAAAAATATCCAGTCAAATTAAGTTTTAACACTGTTCAAATCCATATGCTCTATATTTATATAGGTTGGTAAGCTTAAAAAATAATACAAACAATATTTTCGTCATAAAACTGGAACATTAATTGTAAAAGCTGCTAAAAATATTATAACGATCAAAATTTTGAATCATGAATCAGAATGCGACTAGCAGGTTTGTAGTGCAAATTGTACATTAATTTACCGATTTTTTTTTTTCAATATTTAAATTTGGTGGTCAAGAAATGGATATAGATCGTACAGAGAATACATGAGACGGTAGCTGAGTACTGAGGAGTGGGAACTGGGTACTGGCCAGTAAATAGTGGTTAGCAAGCACTAAGTGTTTAGTATGAAGTGGCAGACCGGTCGGAGAAAGACTTTCGCTTTCGGTAGACAGAGTCGAAAAAATAATATACCAGTGGCTCTCCAGTTTTTGTACACTCTATGAAATTCAAAAACGATAATCCGTTTTAATTATAGTAGTATAGTAATGATCCTGTATTCCTTCTATAAATATTTTCTTATAACAGTAATGTAAGTATTTTTCATTACTCGATTATTGGTAGAGTACTCTACTCTTTTATTACAATAGTATAGTGAATCAAAATCATGCAGATGCATACATTATGTCAATAGAAGTCACGCCACTGTCAACTATTTTAACTGGGAGACATTAGGAAAAAAAATATTGTATCATGTATTCAAGTCAAATAATATAAAATGTGCGCAAGTGCCAACATAAAAGAGAAACAAAAGAAACGGCTTGTACAGGCGGATATCTTTTACTAACTGATCTAACCGTTTTGAATACTCCCTCTTTCATCCTTGACCTCATTCAATGAGTGATGGACGCTACCGTTACACACATACCAACGTAATTTTATACACATTCGTACATTTTCGTCCTAGATTTAACACTAAATAACTATTTCTGTTGATATTGATAAATATTTTTATTTTGTAATATCATTGAAACCATATGGGTTTTTATGAGGAGTGCATAAATATGAAGACCTTACAGTTGGCATATTTGGAGAAATAAATTCAAATATGAGTAATGGTCACTCACCATCCACCACCGGACAGTAAGAGTTAAGCAGATTAATTGCACTTTTGCGTGCCACATCCCTACATAGTATAATATATAAACAACAAATAATAATTTCTACAGGTTATAGTTTCTGAACATCCGCTCTTTATGACATAAAAAAACTCGGTAAACTCTCTCTATATGTGAGATTACATACAGTGAAGACATAACATCCTATCATGCACTTAATTTAGACACATAATGATTTAAATTAAAATACTTAATTATGTCAGCTGTATGAGTGATTTTTCGTTTTAAAAAAAATATTTTTTTACAATGAGCCATTTCATATTCAACAATTAATATAAATATGTACATCTCGCAACAGTTGTGTATAATTTGGGAACCGCAGGACTAGACGAGACCGTCAGGTGTATGGGAACTGAGTCAATCATTCGTGCGGTCAATCAACTGAACTAGCGGTTTTTCTTCGAATAGTGTTCCAGATTTTGCCGACCATGTTTACAACTTGAATAATAATTCAATTATTTACCCCTCAACGTCGATGTTCTTGCCAACGGCTAACTGTACATGCCCCTCCACACAACCGCAGTGTCGTATACTTCGCTTTCCATTCATATGACAATAATATATGCAAAAGTTTTCTTGCTGTTTTATATGTACATTAATAATAAATTCATCAAGTGTTCCAAAATGAGCTGACATTTTAAACTTGCAGCTATTTTTTCCGGCAAAACCAGAGTAGACATTCTTGGTTGCTGTCACTAGGAAATGTTGATATTAAATTATCGAAAAGTAAGCATTGGAACAACGCATAGAAATAATACAAATTCAATTTGAAAATTATGAAAATTTACACTCACGTTCGTTGACAAAACAACGTTGAGTAAATTCATGGTTATATGATAAATTAACTGCTAACTACATGACTCTTTAGATATACGAGTATTATTTATAGCCTGTTGATTGAACATAAATGGATATACGGTATTAAGTATTTTACATTACCAATTAAGTATTTAATATAAGTAGCTTTCAATGAAAATAAATGTTTTATAACCGACTTGACTTGTCCATTAATTTTTCCCATAAAAAAAAAATAATAGCAATTAATTTTATTATTAGAAAATTTATATAAAATTATTGTCAGTTAGAAAATTAAACGATAAAAAATAAAAAATAACTACATATATATCAATATTTATATATATTATTGTTAAGCTTGTGAAAAGCTTGGCATTAAATGTATCTTGTCTCGGTCCTATAGCTGCATTAATGTCCACGAGTTTTAAAGCGTATTTAAATGCAGAATATTAATACACACTGAATGATTGGTTGACAGCCAATGCTTGAAAAATATGTTTACACATCTTAGAGTTCCCCGTGCTATAAAAACCAGATATACTTAATAAAATACTTCACCGTATTTGCTCCGAAAATGGAGCATATGGAATCCCACAGTTAGACTCTAGAAATATTATATCTATGAGATGTGAATATATTGAGAGTACCTGTCAATCATACATTGTATTGCGTGCAAAAAATAATTAACAAAATAAAAATGATCGGTTGAGTAGATTGACTGCATTTAAATTAATTTATAGGAGAAATTATGATTATTGCTTAAAACAATTGATGAATTTTATCTCTTTATTGTAGGCAATGATTTATGTAGCTAGTTTTTGGAACATTATTCAATTCATTAAATTTTGATTTTAAAGGCGGCAAAATATTTGTATTAATAATAAAAAGAAAAGTCTTTGGCAGGTTGTAAATTACGAAACTGTTGATAGAAAGTGTTGTGGGCATTTAAGTTGAACTCTTAATCTTTAAGTGCCCAATAAAAACAAACATGTATATTATTTCGACAGATGAATGGCGAGATGCGAATTGACACACTTGATTTTCAAGTTAAAATACAAGTTTTTTTTTAATATTTATATATATGATCAATGAACGATTGTTGCATAAGTTATTTTATCTGGTTTCATACCAATAGATGCCGACTTCCTTTCGCGGTGATAAATTTTCTCTTTCATGTAAAGCTTTGGAATGAACAGACACATCTAAAAAAGCTTCAACTAACGTCACCTAAAAAATTGATTGACATGACATGATACTATGATTTTATCATAACGGCTTCCAAACATTTTGTATCATTCGGTTTTCAGGAAAGAAATTCATCACGTACCATTTTTCATCTGCACCTAATGACAGTAGTATTAAAGAGGATAGAGTTTTCACGAATTAGAATCAGGATTATACAAGATGTAATGCATACTATTAGAATAAATAGCACGACACATTGGTAGCCTATTGAGGACACGCTTGTAAATCTCTTGGAATGAACCGGATAACGCGAAGTCAACAAGAATGTGTTAAACTGTTTGGTCATAAAAATCTGATATTTCGTCTAATATTACTTTGGTGAAAATTGAAAGATCCATCGAAGCAGAATCCATTATTGAAGAAAGAATCGAACATTTTTTTAAATTTTATAGGGTATTACACTTACGTCTATATCTGCTTTCTACTGTGAACTGTTGTGCATCTTTTTTAAATATTTTCTTCATACATTTTGAATCGCGGCAATTCTTAATATGTTTCCCAACAGGCTTGACAACAACAGTTTTAACGTGTATTTAAATCCAAAGCACGGATCCCCGATACGTTAAGAGATTACCTGACCACCAATCTTCGTAAAAAAAAACAATCTGTCAAAATAAATCTTCACATTATGGTGATCCATATGCTACACGTGCCTTGACGCGAACGTGATGAAAAAATACTCCAGTAGTAGCTCATCAAAAATGTTCGGTATAACATTACGCCTAAAATAATTAACTTCCTACTAGATTTCAATTTGTTATTGTTACAATAAATCATATTCACTGTGTAATTAATCACTGTTAGAAGGACTGCTTTTCACTTATTATTTAATAATAGTGTTATCTCAAGACGAAATTGCACCTTTCTCTTTTAATAGAAAGAACTATTATAATTTGTGATTCAGAATATATCAATAGTGGTCTGTCGAATGAAAAGTTCAGTGAGCTTGAAAAATTTAATCAGATAAGAACCACTTAACACGTCGTAGTTTCAGTTCATTATTAAAGTTTTTTTGCGAACACATTTGCGATATATAATCAATAGCGAATTTAAATAATGGATAACTCATTAGTGAATATTCATTTTGAAAAAATGTATAGTCAACAATCTATTCAAATAATCTAGTTAGTGAAACAACTCCATATGAATCACCCCTAGGGAAAGTTTTGAGATAAATACTGACTTCCTCTCTGTATCTTCTGAAATGTCATTGACTTGACTGATTTAAAACTGGACGATCAATCTTGGTGTCAAACTAGTTCACTATATTTATATGGTTATTATAAGATTCGCTGTCGCACAACATTTTATCATGTTCGATTATTGATATATTATTACTGAAACCGACCAAAATCCCTCAATTGGCAGTTAAGTTCTATATTGGTTAAATATGTGCATAAATAATATAAAGTGGTATTATTACCAGCTAGGAGGATCAAAACTATATCACAATGTACTGGTTTTACAGTGTATTACATTATACACTTTAAAATATTTTTTATATGTTAATTTGTATTGAGACGATGAAGATTTCAGATTAATATAAATAAATTGGCACTAGTAAAACTACTAGGAAATTGACAAATTAATTATGTATTGCTAGACTATTTATTTCTAAAGAACAGATTTCAAGAAGAAATTTAAATTTAAAGCCCAAAAATTTTGTCCCATAAGAAAATAATAATAAAATTTTATCAATCTGATTTGATAAGTTTGAAGTAAAATAAATATTTACATTTAAATTACTTGATAGATTATCAACTAACAATATAATTGAGGGTGGTTTTTCCAAAGCGAACTTATTCCACCATGTCAAAATGTAAAGGAGAAGATTAGAGAAGATGAAATACCTCCTCAATTATGGATTTCGAAAAAAATGTCTCAGGAAAACACTCGGATGAACATATGCGCAATCGTCAACATAATGAACGTAAATAGTATCAATATGTATTTTTATTAATTATCTAATTGTATTACATAATAATTGCACCTAATTCGAATCATGTGAATATCATCAATGACTTGGGCTTGAGGCAGTTTTTCACAAAGATCGATTGTGAAATAATCTCAATAGATATTCGGTTTTTTTTAAAATGTTTTTTTATACAGGACTTGAACCCACGACACGAATTGATCATTTCGTCCACCGAGGCAACGAATTGTTATATTATAATTGGCGTCTATGAACTTATTCTGTTATTGTTACAATTTATTTATTTTAATGAATAGACATAATAATTAATTATTATGTCAACCGAAATGGCTGTCATCCAATGTATCACTTCAATTAAGATATGATAACACTAATTATAACAAAGTCATTGTTCACAATTCATATTATGAGGTATGAAACCAAATAATACGTCATCGTTTATAAAATTACATACATTTTTCTAGCAAGCAACAGAGTAGCGGGATTCGTAGCAGGCATTGTACTCAACTATAAATAAATAATTATTATTTATAACGGTAAATGCATCGCTTTATAAGGAAGAAGATAATCGAAGCAGTGCATACGCCAGACTCTATAATTTTCCGACTTGAACTTTTTCTACGAGAACCAGTTTATATTTAATTACTTACTTCAACGAAAATGTAGCCATAATTATTCACAACAGTTAACCGCCCCTACTTGTTTTAACTGCAAAAAATAATCCAATGGTTAACTATGTATATATGAATAATTTTTCTAAGAATACAAGGATTCCGAAACATAGAACGTACCTGTGTTTGGTTTCTCGAATTCAGCTTATACAACTGAGCTACTCAAACTTCTCTATTTGGATTAAAACAACGTGTATTTGGTTCTTTATTTAGGGGTTTTTTAAATTTTATTTTGTCTAAAACTTGTATTCATAACGTAAAATGGAGTTTATGTTTTGTCAGTAATTTGTAAAATTTTCTAGGTTTACTTATACACCGTGTTTAAATCACTGTCCGTATCCGTATGTTGACTTAGACTAGAGCAATAACTTGTATTAGATAAAGAATATTTTAGAGTTTATCGCGTTAATGTTGGTTTATAATTTTTTTAAAAAACTATCAACTATCACAAAATTTGGAACAATATTTTCTTTCTGTAAGTCTTTAGTAATAGTTTTCATATAACGCGGTATGTCTACGAAACGGAATAACCGCGTTATACGAGTGTTATATTTACATAAGTGATGATTAAATTACTATATATTTTTTAAATATATGTATATACGAGTATATTCGTTCCGACTCATCGCTGCCAAGTGCAATTCCCTGTTAGTTTTTTAAAGTTACAAATAGTTGCCATGGTCATAAATGTTCTATTGTTGTTTGTTTGAATTGCATTGAATATCATCTTCAATATAATCGTGGAATCAATGTCACACAAATTCTTGGAGCATTACTTTTGAATAATTGCCTCAAACTAATCAAGATCATTTCGATTAATATCACGATGACGTTAAAATCGCTTGACAAAAATTACCAAGTATAAAATAATGCATTGTATTTTAAAATGATGCAAAGGAATAGTTTTGATTAAATTATTATCTATTGTGCCCATGGTAAATAGTGTTTATTGTTAAAAGACACATGCGTTGGCAATCCTTGAGAATTATTTTTTTTATTATTACATTTGATATGTTCAAAAATTCATTTCAACAATTCAATACCCCTTAGAATAACTCTTACATTTTTTGCAGTGTAGGAATATCAAGATTGTTTTATTCTTTCTGATACAAATTTTAAAATTTAATTGTACACAAGGTAAACCTTATATTCATCTCTTTCACTTCCAACTCATTACTACCTTATGGAAATCGATATTGCGTATATCTCTGTAAAAAATCTACAAATACCTGTATATAATGACGGTTTATGGTACATATATGATTTAGACGGAATTCATGATAATAAAAACTTAATATTTTACTTTTCTCTTTCGCTTCATACAAACTAAATTTAGCAAGCCGTATAATAAATAATCAGAAAATGGCCTTCATTATCGATTATCCGACTTGTTTTAGATCATAAAGTTGCCTTAGATGGTAGTATAGAAACGAAAAAATATATAGTTTAAATAATGTCGAAAGATAGAGAAGCTTAGTAATTAGCTAGTGCTTTTGGCTACTGATATTTCTGACTAATGTTAGCGCCATTTTACTATACATATATACTAGTTAAGCGAGTAACTGGATGATGAGCCTGGAGGTGATCAATTATCTGGCTAAGAAAAAATACGTAAATCTCGCATGGTTATAATGCTTTAAGATTGAAGACCGCAATACCATTTCGAATTTCAAAATCCTTTCATCATAAACGACTGAATAAATTTATTGATAAAATCATTCGGTATTCTGTAGCGACAAACCGGGCATTAGTCAAACAAGCCCGCATGGCGCATAAATCTCACAGCGCGGTGGTCAACGGAGAGGCCATAAACAAGAGAGCTGACTTCATACGACGATACTCAAGCCCGTATAAAAGAACACATAAAACAAACGTTTGATACACAATTTCTATTCGAGGATTAATTGCAGCTTTACAAGCAAACAAAATCAAAAGTGAAAATAGAAAGTATCGACTGGTCAACTTTCTTTCCCCTGCATCACATGCCACGTCTCCGCACCCATTGTGCGTGTATACCGTGGCGTAAAGAAAGTGAGACGCTTCAATGCCATAGTGATATAAGCGTCCCAGAAGCTCCACAAGTCATCGGTTAGCTTGTAAGAGAGTGTGCGTAATTCTTATTCTAACAATGGTCTTTTGATACCAAAGTAGGAAGATACCATTTTGCCACCATACAATCTGTATACTTCCTAAAAACCAAGTCGTAATGGACGATCAACTTGAAAATGGAGACACGTGGAGACATTCTGACAGAATACAATTATCATCCTGCCATACTTAACTATGAAGGTAAGTCATCGCACCGTATTATTTATTACAAAAAATGATAATCATTAAAACCATGCCATAACATTATACAAACCACAATTATTACATTTGATTTCTATGCACATTCGACCACCAAGACTAGAATGTTATATCAAATGTATTTTCGGTTCTAAACGTTTATATGATATCAATTAAAAATTTAATCCAGCTTGTAATAAATATTCTTATATAACGAGTATTCATTTTTTAATACCGTATCATTTAAAAAGACAGAAGCAATTCATGTTGATTTTTTATACAATTTACTATTGATATTCACATATCCTTACATTATGATTTTCACCAAAGTGTAATTAAACGAATATTCATCGGCGATTTCGTTAAATAATGATACAAAAATAACTATTATATTGACATCTGTTACGCCGGATTAATTTTTAAATTAAATCAACATTTTTTACGGCTCTTAAATACTGTAGGAAGTTAAGTAACATATTTTATGTAACAATTTTAAAGTCACGATGGTAATTAATTCAAAATATTATGTTCGAGTTTATTGAAACCGAGAGTTGTTTAATCGGCATGTGGACATATTACCGACTAATAAGTAATAAAAAGTATTGATAAACCAAATTGGAGTTTCTAAATTTCCAATATCCGGCGTTTTTCAATTGACTAAGATCAAAAATGCCACTAAAATGATTGACATTGCTTTCAAATGTACACATAATTACACATAATGATGCATTTTGTATTAATATTTTTACAATATCGCATACATGAATCATTATTATTATATTGTAATTATTATAAGGCAATCAAACTAATAACAGATAACATTTAAAAATAATTATTACAGGATGTTCACATCTAACAAAAACCATTTTCATGAACATTATGGGTGGAAAATTGTAGTTATACAATATTATGTAATATATTTTAAGCGCTACAAAAATCTGATAATTGTTAAGTGCATCTTTTTTCACAAGATGACGCATGCGAATCGCATTTTGACAAGAGTTATGCAACCGAGTTTTCGCGGAGTTTGACAATTTATATATTGTAGTATGAATCGATCAACTGAAAAAAGGAGTTAAAATGTTTATATCCTGGACTAAGTACCTGGTACTTAACCATATTAATTGAATGAGAAAACAATATGACAAAGAAATCTCTACACAAGACCACCGAATTACAATCTCTGTGTATAATATGAATTACATAATTAGCGTTTAAATAAATGCTACAATAAATGTCTGTGCTCAGTAAATTTTTAATCACCT
>JAGVSQ010005112.1:0-18223 GCA_022683975.1 Rhyacophila evoluta | reverse complement strand
CTGTAATAACCTTCTGATATTTCAACTTCAATAAATCATAACATTGAAGATTATGAGAGAGTATTTTCTTGGACCACATCAACATCCTTCAACACCCCCACAACTTTATTATATATTTTAACCATATCCACTACGACGTGGAACGTAGCGTATGGATTACACGAATACAAAGATTTATTTTGACAAGTTAATTTACGAGGGTCGATAATTAAACCATTCTCCGTTCATCATCTATTTTTTCAGTGTATAGCCACATTAAAAGCATTTCGATCGCCACACCACTACGAAAATCTACGACCTCTAGTTCCGATCGATTCACAATCACGCACATATCCACCCGGCTACTGTGACGATAAATCATTACATATTTTTTTCAGTTTAGCTATCTGGTCTCTTATTTAGTAGTCTACGAATTGATTACCACTTAAATATTAAAGATTTATTGTAGTGGCATAATATTAGTAGCAACACAACTGTAGAAATGTTTTAACAACATTCCGCTAGCTTAAATAAACATGCAAAAAAATAAAAAATTTTGGCAGGCACGCTTTTTTATTGTAGTTTGTACGGTATTTATTTTCTAGCGGTGGCACCAGACGCGCTAATAAACCATTTATGTTCCTTAGTAATCATTCACTATTAATTTGTTATTGTGAGATGTATTAATAATATAAGCATAAATGACACTTACATCACAAATAATGTAGCACGTATTATTTATTTTGTTTGGCGTCCACGACAAATAACCCGTTCGATGAATTGGCATCGTCTTGGATAACTAACGAATCTTACAAAATCGTGGCGCCGATTGTTTGCGTAGCAATCAAATAATATAAGTTAGTACTATTATGGTAAAATACGGTAAATAGCCTCATAATATAAAAGTCAATTATATTTGCTAACTGGTCTTAACACATTAATGACAAGCTAAAAATGCAATAATAATAAAAAATAAATTGACAAAAAACATCTATTTGCGGAACTTTGATTTCTGCTAATCTAAGAAAATTTAGAAGGTAAGTAAGTAGAGGAATAAATTATTGTTATTCTGTCTATTCAAGACGTCATATCCTTTTCTAAACCAAACACATACTGTGACTCTTATAAATGCAGTTTTGATATATAACATGTAAACATGGACATTTGTCATTCTCAATCCTCGACAGAGGTCTGAATGCGGTGATATAGATAGAAACACACGAAGGAGAAGATATAATGCAGTGATATACGGGTCCTACTACGTTGGCGTAGGTATTCAGGATTGATCGCTTAATTAAATCGCTTATAAAAGTGATCTTTAGCTATTTTTTGATGATGTATTTTTGTGATCAGAATATTACTTCTTTTTTTCCCATATCTGCTCCCTAAGTAGAGTATATGGACACCACGTGCCACTACCAAGAACTTCTGTCGCTCGCCAGTATTTTTGCGCCCTTTTCAGGTCATACCTGCATCCTATAACTCCGCCAAATGCATTGTATAGATAGTATTTAGAGGCTATCTGGGACGCCAAAAACCGGTGAGGTTCAAGAACAAGCAAGTCGGGTTAAGACTCTTTCGAGGCATCCGCATTATGTGGTCAAGCCAGATTCAACGTCGCAGCTTCACTTTGTCAGTGATTTGTGATTTGTGCATGATCCGTTTTCATATCTTCTCGTTAGCATATTACACTCAACAATAACTACGCTAATAGGGGAAATTCTCGCCGGAAGCTGAGACCCACTCCGTGATGTAGCACTTCTGACTATAATGGTTCAGTGAGCCATTGATATTTATTAAGATGGGTTTTCGTCAGTGTATAATTTGACTTTTTTACTCACACAGCCTAAAGAAAATGAAAGGAAAATGCGTGTAGTAAAAAATATCTGTATGGATAGAAGTTTTTGAATTCAAATAAGTTTTGATCTTAGATGTAATAACTATTGATATTCAAAAGCAAAGTATCATAATGTTGGCAAATAATTTATATTGAAGCCCGAAATTGAAAATATATTTTTTTCTCGTATTGGTTATGTATGTCTATAATGGGTTGAGACGTCACGTTAATTATTTGAGTCGACTCAACATGAATCGTGCCACAAGATGTTACATTATGAATCATCTTCACAGAATATGAGGCTACCCACTCAGCCACAAAGTTGATCTATCGTTTTTTTAAATGCTGTTTTATTAATAACACTGCCAAATATACACATCCATATTTATTTGACTTGCATAACGGGTTTTGGTGCCAGAAAAAATCAATGACAAATATTTAAATAGTTATTTAAGAACCATCTACCACGATGGTACTTTGAGATCACTTTTGTTTTTATAAATTGTAAATGCCGATTGTTATTCATTATATTAATTGTGATAAGTACTGGATTTATGTTATTGATCCTAGATTGTGAAATAGATATTGGTCAGGTTAGGTTAGGTTCAGGTAATAAATACTCCTAGCTTACTGGAGACCAGAAGTATTCCAGCTATTCTTCCATAAATGAAAACCGCTAGATAAGCCCAGTTTCGTAAACATAGATATTTACAACTTGTACTGAAAGGATTTTGAATATCTTCAAAATAAAAATCCGTGCCATATATAATATATAGACTAGCCCGAAACAACATGGGGAATGAGATGAAACGCTGAGATCTCTAAGTTGGAAGGAAGCGCCAGTCCAGCTAAGTCAGTCGGTAATTGGAGAGCGCGTAAGCCAGGTAGAATTTACCAAATTTCGGTGAAAACACAGCATAGAAAGTAATATCAAGGAATGCGGTAGGAAATAGGATAATGAATATGCAGGTCATAATTTTGCTGCTTGGGTGGAATTTTAAAATGATTCTTGTTCTACTTGGCTTAGCAGTGCCACACGTTCGCCGCTGTGATGATTATTACCTAGAAAGAATGTGAATTCCACATCGACAAATATCTATTATACTAATATCTACTATATTTTACAGCATTTTCGTCAAGCATCGTTGTATGTTCGTATTTCCTACTTTTGATATTAATTACTCACCGCTATGCAACAATATAAATATCCGAAGGCTTCCATTTCAACTCATGTCACCTCGTTTTTAATTTACATATTGTAGCGTGCTTAGTTCCAAATTTTGCCAAACAAGGATTCAAAGGACTATCACACTACACAATTTCAAGGCACCCTTACCCTTACTAAGTGCGGTGTAATAAGCCTTGGGCACTTAAATCACATACAAGACACTCTGCATTAAGAGCACTTAATATTGTGTAGTGGAATAGGCCTTTTATATCGGTACATCAACATAAAAAAAAATGCAAAATCTTACGGCGAGCGAGAAGGTCTCTTCTCAACAAGGCTAAATATTAACAGACATAATTATCATAATATCATTAATCACGCACATTCTAGTGCATGCCAACCAAGGTCTTGGGAAGATACTCCTGAGACACTTCCGGCACTTTGAAGACGTCTCACGTTCGTTACGCTAGAGTATACGCTGCATACGGGTGTTGACACATGGCGGGTGGTAGAGGGGAAAGCAAGAGGAAAACTATTAATGACTGAACGAATGAACTGTTTCTTTTTAAACAAAATTTGCAACAATAGTCTATGTTACTTTATTGTTAAATTTATTATAATAATCTGTATTTATATTTAAATCGATTCACGAATATTGATACCAATTATCATTATAATCTTTCGACAGCAAGAAAATACGGACACTTCATAGTATAGTTTTCTGGTTTTTCTTGAAATAAAACAAAACTTAAAGATTAGACTGACGAAGGCGGCTTAGAATAATATTTAAATAATTTAGATCGTTACTAATTCAGCAAACTGAAATAAACCTTGACACAATAAATATGTCGAAATGGTTTAATTTGTAGGTCTTTTAGAAATTGATACAGTGATATAAATTTACGACACTAAATATAGTGCAGTTCAAATTCTATAAACATTTTTACGACTAGAAAGTAAAAGCTTTTTTTGTAATATGTTTATAGCTATTTAAACAGATAATATATTGATAAAATATCAATTCTTTAATTGCCCAATTAAATGCAATTAAAATTGTGTATTTGATCTAAAGCGCTAACATGTTACAAAATTAATCTTAAATAGTTGAATGGACGAATCTATTTCTGCGCGGATCATTTTCAAGGTTTATTGGGCTATTTTTATCCGGATGCCAGAAAACATGAAGAGGTATTTTTATTCACTAATATATATAATTCAGTACGTTTAAGACTCATGCGAATCCAGTGGCGTCTTGATTAATCGAATCTGTGTCATAATATTGGAAACTAAAATTTCCAATATGTATATCTGTGCCTGTACGGTAGCCGAGAGGCTAGCGTGCGCATTTTGGCTTGTTTGATTTCCACATCTGCTGAATTTAAAAGTGCCCGTTGGGATAACTAACTGTACATTGCTTTGTAGCCGTTGTGTCAAAACCGTTACTATATTTATATAATAATAGTAGTTATTAATACTAGTAGACGCTAATGCTCTATTATTTAAATAACAACACTATGTTTTATGAATTTATATCTATGATTAATAACCTGTGAAAATCTGTTTAACGTCACTGATCTAGCTTAAACTGTTCAATCAATTTAAAGATGTCATATTTGTTTGTGCTATGGTATCCACTTTGATGTAATATTGAATTCAACCTCATTAATTGTCTCTCCGGTGGCTACAAGTTGGCGTGCACGCTTCGTAGCCCGATATATCGGTTTGTATCTCTAATGTGCAGTTTTTTCAGAATCCAAAAATACAGAACTGGACACGCGGACTAGGTTAAGCAATTGATTGACAAACAATTCTCGTAAATGAAAACTTGTCAAACTGAATTTTCACAATACGAAGATCAGTTCACTCTATTTCTGGAGCGGTTAATCACACTACTTTAGAAGCAGGTATGGCAAAAAAAATATATAAAGTCGATAACTACTTGATTAAATGACGTTTCTTATTACTAAATTGCAAATGAATAAAGCAGGGGTAATCCTCTTGAACAGGATCTATAAAGGCATTTTTCTATGGGGGCGTTAACGATATCCAAACTGTAAATGCAAAATCGATAACAGTGTACTTTACCGCAAAGACATTCAATCGCTTAACATAGCTCTTTGGTCCATTAGCTTTTTGTAATAAGGTGATATTCGAGAAAGCTTTCAGCTTCCACTGAATAAATCACATTACCGTAATATTTACATATTTTTCAGATTCTCTATAAACCAGTATTATAAAAACTTTAAAAACTTCAGGAATAAAGTAAATGCGGTATATCATCAATTTATCATGCAATATTTATAAAAATTAAATGCATACTTGTTTTTGAAAGAAAATTCTTAATAACTTTAAATCACTTATCGTTTTATTTGTGCTTTATTACTCACTTACTCAAGCTTAAAACAGTACGCTCCATTCACAGCGATACTTAGCTTTTTTGAACTTTAAATATGTATTATTAAAGTAAATTCGTGTTATTCCTTACGATTAATTTTACCAACTAACTAAAGCTCTAAAGCTCGTCCTATTATCGGGCTTTTACATACTCTTTCCGACACGTCAGAATTCTTTTTCCGGAAATATAATAAATAGTAAGTGGTGCTTTATTTTAAGTTTAGATAAAAACTCTTATCTATGAACATAATCTTTAGGATATTAGTACCATTTTTCTCGATTTCACATTCAAATGACAGTACTCTAGAATCCAATATTCAAGTGGTCCAATGCTAGAATTGCTTATGTCAAATATTAGCTAATTTTTACTGAAATTAAAATTAAAAATTAATACTTTTTCTTTTAGTATAATACTAGAATAAACATTGCTTAGTTATCCGCTTTGAGCTAGTCAATATATATTTCAAAGTATAATCAGAAATTCATGTTGTATATTGTTGATGAGGAAAAATCAACCTCTAAAATGTTTATTATATATACTTCTAGCAATAGATCACAGGTGATATGAGACATTCATTTATGTCAGAAGTAATACTTTTACATATGGAACAAATCTATAACAACTGTCAGTTGACTGTGAAGTTCGCAGATATTGTTTAAAATTCGTGTAAATATTGCGTGTTGCCCGAATGAGGGTATGTATTGATGCTTATTTTTAAAAATAATCTCATAATCACACTTGATACGTTTTAGAAATCTGCGCAAAGTAATAACAATAAAAAATCAAATATTATGTTCGTGTTTATGAATACATTAGAATATTTAAAGTATCAATAAAACATTTAGGCAGTATGTATATAGCCTCGTTTAATAACCGTCCTAATTGAAATCTATAATATTCGGTTCGGAGAAAGTATTCTTTTTTACTGCCTACTTCAATTAAATTTATTAATTTAAATTCCTTTTCCACGTCCCGCCTCTGAAGTTGATTGCATTATGTATGCATATTCAAAAATAATATTTAAAAACCAGATTTAAAATACATGAATACAGGTGCATTTAAGATTTAGTGGACTATTGATTAAATTAGTTTTTTCTGACGCTAACATCAATAACTTTCATCAAGAACTTTCAGTCGATTATGTAAATTGAAATATGTAACTAATCACTACAATCGAGCGAAGTTGCTTATTAGAATTGATTTCAAACTTACAACTGTAATATCATATACTTTTTAATTTTTTTTTAGCATCTTTATCCTCCGATGGTCAATAGGCTAACGTGCGCGCTTTGGCACCGTATGCTGCGGATTCTATTCCAGAGCTTCTTGATTTTTTTCAAATTTAAAGATGCAGGACTGAGCAATTAACCTCCTTCCACTACTCGTAATAAAAATCTATCAAAAAATATCTTCGCACTATGGCTTTCCGAAGATGCAAGACGTATTCATTTATTTTATTTCTTTACCTGTTGAAAATTTTTAGTTTAGAGCATTTAGAACACGACATAGTATAGTAATAAAAAATAAAAAACATATTAAAAAAAAAACACACATATTAATGAAGTTAATATTGTAAAAATAAAAGTCAAAATAAATTGAAAAATAATATAAATAATAGAAAGAAAGAGAGAAATTAAACTCCGTTTGTGGAGTGGACATCACACGGTGAATATCACTTTTGAAGCACTCATTAAAATACATTATAGATAAGTAAGTGGACTACTTATAGATTTCAGAATTCCTTTACTATTTATGTCTCGTTCAATAATTAGGTCAATCAGACATTCAAGGAATTGTGAAGATTTTAATAGCCTATGACTCAGTCTGTGTTTAATATATATGAGACGGAAATTGTATACAATTGAAGCACAAAAGTGCTCTCTCATCGCGTGCTCGGAGTCAAATCAATTACTAAAGAGGAAATTGCAATTATTAGAAGAGCATCTCTTGCTGGGTGCACTATAAATATACAGTGAACTCTAAATGTATTACTTAATCAAATTATGTTCATGTTTATGTGACTTACCTTTATCGACCCTATTATTTGCTACTACTGAACAGCTAATTGATTTCACATACAACTGACATTTTCGATAAATTCCAGCTTAAAAATCAGACTTATCCAATTCCATGTTATTGATAAGACTTACGTTAAAAAATACATTTTCATCTTTCGCCTTGATGGTGAAAAAATATTTTGACATGCATATTGTTATGAAATATATGAAAAGATTTTTTTTAACGAAAGCTTCCGTTATTTTTTCCGAAAAATCGTACATGATGTAATTTATCTCGCAAAAACATATACGATTTGGAATATTGTCAATAAGTTATATTTTTTTTTTCTATACCATTCCCGCTTCTAATGTTGAGTATATGCAATGTAAATACATGTCTTGATAGATTATTTTTACAAGAATTACTTATCAGACAATTATTCATCCAAATGAGGATCCGGTTCTGCATTTTGAGATTTTTTTTAATCCAGCAGATGTGGGAATCGATCCCGGATTAACTGGATGCGAGACGCACACGCTAACTAATCTCTGATATTTACTGAAGTCTAATATAAAAATTTACTTAATCAGCATGACGCTTTAAATTTGCTGCCGTCTTTTGCGGTAAAAAAATGTTTGTTGTCATTAGAAAACGTTGAAGCTAAATTGTGTAAAACTACACAATCGACCAACACGTAGAATTTTTGAAAATAAGCAATTTTGAAAATATCAGCTTATTTTGAGACGCATTTATATGTGTTTATACAAACTATCACAACTTTTGCAAATGTGTGTTTTTGGTTGTAAAAGAACAATTGTTTTTTTTATGTTGTTGTGTATATGAAAGAGAAAATTTTTTAATACATTATATGGTATTTTTTTTATATAAAACGTCCCATTAGCATAAGAAAATTGTCATAAGCGAAACCGGTGTTTACTTTGCGAAATCAGATTCATTCGTCGGTCATAAAACAAACAAGGTTGTGCTTATGGAAACATATTCATTCCTGTTTATCTATCGAATACAAAATGCATCACGTGTTCATAAATGAATTGTATGAGGCCGCGGGGTGCGGATCGTCCGATAAATCCAAGACTGTCGGTGGTCTGTCCGCACGGCTGCAATCACTCCCACCCATGGTGAATACAGCGCCAGTGATAGAGATGTTTTTCATAATATTTTATTGCTGTATATATTATTGATATCAAATACTGCCACTGATTGAAAGAACATAGAACCGAAGTCGTAAACTAGAGTTTGGTGGTAATAAAAAAAAAACATTATGTTTAAAATGTATATTTAAATGCAGAAAACATTCGATAGATTCAATGATTGGCTGACAACCAGTCGTCGTTATGAAAGCAATCTGACAATAATATTTTTCATTATACAGATCGACGTGAATGAGAGCGTTTATATAATTGATAGTCTAATTTAGTATATCTTTCTTGCAAACGGCAATACATACTTTGTATTTGTGAGTTGATCATTGAGTATTGGCCAGTGAAGAAATTACTATCAACTAATTGTTTTCTTTCTAATCGCCGATTCTGGTGCTGCAAGTCATATGTTATTATCATTTTTTTTTAATAAAACGATGTAAGATTGTAAGTCCAGTAGGATGGACAATAATTATTTTTTGTCAAACACAATCTATCAAATTTACTCTTAATATTATGGAGATCTATATGCTTCATATTTGGACATGACATGCTTAAAAATCATTTCAGATTCATACCTTGTAGCTGTGGGCACATATGCATATATTATTGTTATTTAAAATGAGTAAACAGTGTGTTGTTATAATGTATGCAAAACTGCATATGTGTGTTGTAGCTACACGCCACTGGTGACCGGCAAAGCCTCTATACTCGGCGTCCTAGCTCAGTTGGATTGATCGACGCACATTGACGTCGGTCATCAATCAGGCGTCGCGTTGGTTGTATGAGAGCGTCGAAGCCTTCCCATCCGGAAGCGGCGTGAAATGTTGTAAAAATGGCAGGTGCACGCGTTATACATAACGCATTGCTACAGGTGTACACATCAACGAAAATATAATACGAGTATATATTAATTATTAATAACCGTAACGAATTTTCGATTAATCTCATAAATAATACAACACTAAAGTTGTAGCATTATGTGCGTATGAAAATTGAATGCAATTTTAGATAGAGTATGAACTATGTGTGTAATATAAATATATTTTATGAGAGTTATAGACTTGGTTAGCTACAGCCTAAATGTTATCAGTTATTTAATTTAAAATCATTATCATAATGATTTCATAGTTCTCGCTAGCCAGTAGCGTTCAAGCTTACATTTTTATAATAACACATGAGAAATCTACATCCGCCTTGTAATCGCTTTACCTGCGGCAACTGGACGATATTTAATTCAATTTTATAAATATAATAATACCTTTTAAAATCTGGCTACTATAAAATATTTCAAGATTAAACAATCAAGCGTCGGCTACTGTTATTGCATTTAATAACTTTATTGATGTAACATTACCATATTAAACTTATAATTTGTAATTTTACAACATGTGTATAGTAAATAAATAAATAATGAGCATAATTTAAACGTATTAATGGTTTAAAAAGAATCTTTTTGCATTAGTCAATATTTGTCTGAACGAACTTTGAGCACTTTTTTTGAATGCCGCTTACAGCATTTTTTTTGTATGTCCGTTTAATAATAAGATCGATTAAATTGAAGATTGGTTCTTAAGGGACTAATAGAGAAAGTTTGAACTGAGACATATTATAACGAAAGTAAAACACAAAAATTTACTGGATAGTTAAGAATAATCACATTATACCCTCGTTGTGTTTGTAACAAAAATGATGTTAAATTTTTAGATTTTCGCAAGCGATATGCGGACAACTTTATAATCGACATATTAAAATACTTTATATTAAGTATTTTTGATACACAAAAAGGTCCCCATGGTGTAAAAACGTTTTACAAAAAATTTAAAAGTAATTAAAACACATGTATATGTAATAAATCAGTCCGATCTCGTTAAGTTTTAATTTACCAAAATTTAAATCGCGCAATTTTTAAAGTTGGAAAATAATGAAAAGTTCCATTTACGAAAACACTCTCTCGCGTGTGCCAAAAACACCAAAAAAAAAGTGGCACAAAAAGCGTAAAACAAGAACTAGCCCAAAAGAGATGAAGCAATTATTCATCTTCGCCAAAGTTCCCCATTACATGCCTTTAATTCATGTCAACGTTTTATTATGATGGTATACTGGAGCGCATTACGGCTGTAGTTTCTCAAACGTTTTATTATTAGCCACCCCTAAATTTAGACATTCATAAAATAATTCTTACTTTAGACGATAATTATTACTATTATCATACAGCTAACATCAATAATGTAATATGAATGATTAATTAGTAAGTTCTTTTTTACAATTTAAATACATCAAACGAATGTGTATTTGTACTCGTATGTAGTATTTTGACAGAAGTTTTTATTTCGTGGATGTTACTGAAAGAATCCAGCAGAATATTGTTAATGAGATGCACATTTCGATACTGGTGATCGCAGATTCGATTCCGTAGCCCATAAAGATTTTTTAAAATTTAACGAACCGCATTGGATTGAGCGATTAGCGTATGTGTATTCTATTATGTCATTATTCCGTATTCAAATCGAACATGGTTATCAATAATATGACATACAAATCATCCGGTTTTTTTAAATTACAATAATAATTGTGTATCTTCTTGTATGTATTCTTTCATTTTTTTCTATTATTATTCACCAATTGAATCTCATACATAATATTTACTGCGATGTGTGAGATTTTTCTATATAATACGTGGATGGATGTTTTTAGAGGCTACAAACTTTTCTTCAGATCTCTTCATGGAATATAATTCAAATTATAATACATTATCAGTGTATTAAATTTTGCGACATTCTAGTATCTATGATTGTTATTTTGAAACATTTATATTATATAGTATAAGTTATAATTTTTTTTTTAAATAACTAAGAAACGAAATTAATAATATATTCCTAATGTCAATATAAAATACCAAAGTAAGTAAGGAGTTGATTTCTTGCTTTGAAATAAGTCCATTTAATTAAAATACCTATCGTTAAGTTATGTTGAGATGCTCTGTCAAACGTTTACGTGTGTGTTCAATCGAGGGCCCGCGGCGCCGGTGTGGCTTTCTTATCTGGTCCAGCGCAGCATATGATATTACGCCGTTTCGCCATTTTAAGATGCACGACAGCCTCGATCGGGGGACCGCAATATCCAGGTTAACGTCATTTTAGAAGTGCACTTTGAATAATTCAAACACATACCCACTTATTTGACGCATGCGCATGGTCTTGTTATTATTATACTTCTTCGACCACCCCTGAAACATAATACATATTATATATTCAAGTGCACAACGTGACATTACTACTAGAGACATAACATACTCGTATCAGAGTGTAATGTGACATTACTACTTTGAAATGACATTTATTTGGAAATCCAAATACCATCTCTTATAATGAATTCTTCTTTTTTCTTCCATGTCCGCTCCCTAAGTGGAGCATATGGACACCGCGTGCCGCCACCAAGGATCGCTGTCATTCGCCAGTATTCTTGCGTCCTCCCAGGTCACACCTGCATCCCATAATTCCGCCGAATACATTCTATAGATAGTATTTAGCGTCCTTCTGGGACACCGACGACCGATCGGGTTAAAAAATAAGCAGGTTTGGTTCAGACTTTCTTGCGGCATCCGCAATACGTGGCCGAGCCAGGTCCAGCGTCGCTTCACTGTGTCACTGATAAGTGGCTGCACAGTCCGTTCTCTTACCTTATAATTAATTAGATGGTGAATTTCTAATGTCCCTTCTTCTCCTACGATGGCTGTATGAACCTCTTTATTCCCTCAATTGAGCAGCCCATATCCCTGTTTATTTGCATGTCCTTGGCACTGAACACGAATCTCTATCTAAATTTACATGTTTTCTCTTCCATATTTTGCAAAGATCTTTGTGAATGCAAATATGTTCTTTCTATCCCTAGGAAGCAAAGTAAAACGTGTACACTTTGGTGCCGAAAATTGCGATCATGATACCTACGGTTACTAGAGTTTGACTGAATGCTTCGTTAGTTGAAAAAACCACTGAAAACTAATTCCAGTGAAATAAATGTCAAGTTCAGTGTACACGTTGTATAAATCCAAATATTCAATGTTTGGAGTGTACGTCATTGAACAAAAGATATCCGTATGCTCCACTTTTGGAGCAGACAATTTGAAAAAATTCGAGGGGTAGTAATGGTTTTTTCTTAATTCTAGAAAACATAATATCAGGAATAATTAGATCATTATTCTGCTCGTATTGTATACATAAATGTGAATTGAATGTTTAACAAAAAATCAGTCATTCTATTAAGCTTCTGTTACAATTTACAACAGTATGTTTAAACATCACATCGTCACATATTTCGAAGCTTTTTTTATTCTTTTCATAGAACTTCTCTTTTTCTGAAAAACTTGTAACATTTCATATGAAGTGTTCTGTTTTCCGGCACACTCGCATTTTAATATTTTCAAAGAAGTTCGGAAATAGGTCAGGAAAACTTCATTTAAAAGCGTTCGTATTCATGTCAACTTTCACCTTTAGATAACCTTATTTTCGGTTAAATAAAATAAAATAAAAACGGATGGCATTTATGAATTCTCAATGACATTTTCAGTTCTCAAAGATATTTAATTTTCATCTCCGAAGTAACATGAATTTATTTAATGTATATTTTTATGTAACAGTTATACACCAATTTATAAATTCTCGTATTTGTATCACGTTTCGGTGAAATTATGCGACTTTTGTTTAGTGCCAAATTACTACCAACAAGATTTTATTCGATTTATTTTTTTACGTAACATTACTGAAAACACTCGTTTTCTTGATTCGTATTATTTGCATCACGTTTCAGAGAGGCAGGCCTTTTATGCCAAATTATGCTTACGAAAATGCTAAAACATTTGGCAACGGACGTTATAAACACCAACGTAACTGGAAAACACAGATGCTTACGCATTCATTTGTTTTATAATATTACGATAAAAAAAAACTTACGTGTTCCTTTTCTACACGAGGCCGAATTTTCTCAAAACAAATTGTGACACAACAAAAAACTCCAACTAAAGAGTTTTTATTGGAATGTATAACGTAAAATCTACGATAAATTTTCAGTCACATATTTTTTGATTTATGACATCCGGTTTTTTGAATATTTACGGTTTTTAAACTGAAAATAATCATACAATACTGCGTGTGTGTGTAGGGATTTCTTTCCCTTATTTTGATAAAACACACCTACGAGGTCCATGTCATACATTTTCATGAAACTCCTTAACAAGTTTAACATTTGTGTATTGTTTTTTTTTCCAAGTTGAAAATATCATATAAAGTTTTAAAAATAATGATGAAATATCTGGAAAGTTTGAGTTCTGTTTTTTTTAATTTTCTTACAAACAAAGAATAATAATTTAATTCACGAAGCATCGTTATAATGTGCTATAAAAATCGCAAACCTGAATGAATCAACACATCTTAACTGCAAAATTCAGTCATTTCATGAAAAAGCTCGGTAAAAAAAGTTTTGTCACAAGAACACACCTTCTATTGTTCGTCTTGTACACTTTCATTTAGTATGGCAGTCAAATAAGCTTAGTAAAAGTTTTTTTTCTCTAATTAAATCCAAATATTAATTCGGCAGTGGTTTTTAGGAATAGTAATTAAATATATAATAGTTTATGATTTATAGAATATATATTCGAGAATGCGTTTTCTTTATAATCCACTGTCCTACTTGGCGACGCAAAGCTCGGTCGTAATCTTATTTCGATCCAGTTGGGCCTCCCGTTGCATTATATTTTGTTGCACTACCCTAGGCTATTAGTGCAACGATGCACCAGGAGAAATTGCTATATTTCAAAAGGACCGCATCTAGGATAATATAGGCCAAAATCGCAATTAAACAATAATAATAACTATAATACATATTTAAATTGCAAATCGTATTTGACTGATATAAATTTTAATTAATTGATTAATAAAAGCTGGTCTTTTCATCATTTTTTTTTTATACAGTAAATTCTCGATACAACGAACAAAATTAAAAACGCCATGTTTAAGGCTAAGTGTTACGCTTGTGAACCATGTTCTGCGCGTGATGACCGCCATTTCATTCATACCTCTCGCACTCGAATTCAATCGTCAAAAAACCATAACTTCTTCCTTTGAAATCTTCGAAAATATCTTTTTATAATTATTGTGAGTGTATTGCAAGAAACAAAGGAAACCATTCATATTCAATTCTTTAAGTCATCAGCGCCTCGTACCCAACCAAGGTATGCGGGTTAAATTCCCACATCTATCGGATTTTTAAATAATCTATAAATGGAAGACTGGATGCCCATTGGGTTGAGAAATTGTTTGACAACCAATTTTTGCGTTGCGCAAACATTGCGGAGGTCTATTTGTAGTCCTCTTTCGGAGCGGATATCGTCACAATGTTTAAATCTACATACTCCACTTTCAGAGCTTATATGATCAAATAATACTGTATATAAGAATAATAAGAAATAAAGAAGAAACTGGTACAAATATGTAAAACTCTTTGGATAACGAAAGAAACATTTTTTTTTGTGTCTGGTAAAGCGCGTCGAATAGAAATTCCAAAGGAATCTAATTAATTAATGCGTGAATATTGAAATTATTATTACTAGTAATTATTGAAATAAATAATTGGATATCTAATGCCATCCTGTGTAGTCCATTCATAATATTGTTACCTACGCTGGCCCGCCTGTGTTTCGATCAAATTTCGCCTGTGGGATATAACCAAAGCATGATGCGGACGTCACTCAAATTTAATGTCGGTACGCCAATGGTAAATTACTTTGACTATGGGTTTTCGTTACATAATCCTATACCTTAACAATATTTTCTTTGTCGTATGCCTAATCCTCAATATGTATGTATTTCTTACAGTAATGTTGGCTGTCGATAAACTGTACTCTGACGCATGTTACATCGCTCTGTCTATGATCTATGGTTCTTGATTCAAATCTTGTTTTCACGTGTTGATTTTCATGTATGTGAATACATATTGACATACATGAAAATCACCAAATGAATTGGAATTTAATTAATCCAACATTAATAAATACCCGGATGTGTATATGATGCTGATAAACCACATAAACGACATTGTAATATATTTGAGTCGTATAGCTCCTAGTTCCACGGTGGGAAAATGTTGGCAATTTTTTGCGCTTTCTTATTTTTACCTAGGATATTATTTATTTCGTATGCGTTGTTGTAGAACTACTGATGGTTACAATACAATGAAAGAACTGCGTATGTATATTTTAGGAGCAATTACGAAAATAATAATTGACTTATCACACTTTGAAACATTGTAAATTATATATGTTTCTCTAGTTTTAATTTTCAATTCAGCTTTATTTAACGAATATTAAAGATACGAATAATATTGATATTTTTTCATCGTGAAACGAATGTAAATAGGGCCACATGTATCGGAAAGATGCATCATAACGCGTGACGTTAGATTTTCATCATATTTTGAAATATTTTGATATCGAAATTACTAAATTACTATCGTCACTAAATGTGTACTTTGTTTTTAGTGCAAATTATACAATTTAAAAGTAGGCCAATTAAATGACGTAATATGGTTATTAATAAGGTATGAAATTGGTTTCAATCTGGTAAGATAAGCGACTTAATATTTCTTTCCTTTTGGTAGCTTTTCTTCTGATTTATAACAGTTGAATGGTACCCTTTTATTATATCAGTTAAATTGAAATTATTTTAATATAGTACATGTTTTTTTTGTTGAATTTTAAAATGACCTGAATAATTTGCAGAGCTGATGCCATTTCACAATCGATTCTTGCCCGGCAAGTCGCTGTAAAATTTTCAATTGCACCAAAGTGCATTCAAAATTCAAAAATTTGTTGTTGCTAAATGACTTGTGTTCATAATTATATTTAGTATACTTATGCGTGGCGATTTTTGTATCGGTTCTAACTAATACCTATATTATAATTAATAACAACAGCCGAAGTTTGGTTAAAATTAGCGGACTATTTATAAGTAATATTGATTGTGATAACAATAGTCGAGGGATAACATTATCCGTGTTTATAATATCCGATCTGCGTTGTAATATTTACTAATTTAATTTTCTCTAGTTAATATAAAATACATATTTACGGCCATCGTAATTTACACACCTACAGCAATAAAGTCTTAAAGAAACTGGGTGATCACTAATTAACCTATTATATTGCACTATGAACAAGTTATTAACGATATTAAATTACACGAAGCCGCATTTCGCATCAGGCATTTCATCTTTCCGTGCTGTAAAGCAGTGAGCACTCGTTACATGCTGTATGACATCCAACAGGACGTTAACTCAATATTGCCATATATTCTATTAACCACATAAATTACTGCATTAAGTGAGCACACGCTAAGCGCAGGTGATGAAATGCCTGTATTTTACACGTTATATTATCAATTAAGAATTTAATTTCCCCTCCATCACCGGCCACGTTTTCACGCACGTTATGTGAGGTATACCGTGGCATATTGAACATGAGAGTATCTTAATATTGCCAGGAGAAAATTCCAGTAAAATTAGTTGGCGCACACTAGAGTGTATGTGATTCCTATTCTGACTAAGTCTTGTTGAGAAGAGACCTTCTCACTCACCAAAAGATTTTGTAAATTTTTGAAAGCTAAAAATTATACTCGCTGTCGACCAATTCGCAATTGCCGACCGATTCGACGTGGTTGAACTGACTTTAGAAGCTCTTCGACTTCGTCCGAAAAATGAAGACACTCCCGGAAGGTGTGATTGGCATCTTCCAATGAACAACTTTAATTTTGTTTTTTTATTTTAGAAAATTACGCAGTTATAAACAATACGTACAAAGAGTACTTTTCTGCTATCGGAATTCACGAAGTAAAAAAATATGAATGCCGAATAGTATTCGAAAAATCTAACCTAACCTAACCTAATCATATATATCGGGGGTCGTTGTTTTATAAAAGTATATATTATTTTTAAGTAAAATAAATCATTACAACGTTGCTTGCACCGAATCATAAGTGGTCCATTTTTCGTTAGGCTAGGTCCATATGCAAATATGATCATTTTTTACGAAAATGATCTGTCGGCTTATCCATTACGTCTATGTATCCAGTATTTTAAATAAATTATATTGTTTATTTTAAAATAGTTTCGGAAACTGATATGCCTGTAAGTAGCACAACAATCAAAATATATAAAAATACATTCTGTCAAAACACATTTTCACATTAGGGACAGTCCAATGCTTCATAATAAATTAAAGCAGAAATGCTCTAAAAAAGCCATCACAAGATTATTCGTAGTTATGATCACCCGGTTTTTTTCTATTCTGAATCGATCTGTCATATATTTTTTTTGTTTGCAAGCTAAAAAAAGAACAGTGCGATAGTTTACTGGCTGAAGTCTTTTTTTTATTAAAAAAGCTCAAATTATTTACGCTATTTTTGTAAACTATAAATTACTCCAAATTGCTTGCGTATTTGACTAGTCAATTAATTATTATGCACGCTATGAAATGTCAGTAGCAACTGTCTACTCTCTATTATGAACCTGTCAACTATTTAATATAATATTATACAACATCTAGATTTCCAGATTAATTCACAAAACATGAGTACAATTAAATTTATTCTGAATTATTTAAAACTGGTAAACTTCCATATGTGAGATCACTCTTA
>JAGVSQ010005111.1:0-18225 GCA_022683975.1 Rhyacophila evoluta | reverse complement strand
ATTATTTACCTTGCATATGCTCCATGTTGGGAGCGAACATGGCTTAAAAAAAATCAAATAAAACGTAGATAGATAGAGAGAGAGAGAAAAGTAGCGGATTTTTATCAAATTGTTGGTGATAGTCGTTATTTAAATGCTGACAACACTTGAAATTTCAATTCACGGCGGCTGGATGCAGGTGAATCTTATGACGATATATCAAAAATGTCACTCAGCGCTGGTAAATACTTCAATTTATTTCTGAATTCAATATTAATATATGCGCGTCAAAAAGACTATAATGACTGGCTCTTTTAAAGTTTTATAAAAGTGTTCATATTTTATTTACGTTCCATCATTATAAAACGACATACATAACCTCACATTCCATTCAAAACACAAATCTAAAGCATGGACCTACAGTCTTTTATTTAAGTAGAAGCTTTCATACGTTAATAATTTAAAATATATCCGTTTATTCATTGTATATTATCTTTCAGAACTTAAGCGCCGGCTCGAGATAGATGAACAACCACTGTCGAAACGTCTCCGCTTAGCAGAAAATGTGCTGTCATCACCATTTTTTCCGACGCTCAATAGAGAAGAGACGGTCATACAGTGGATTTGTTCAAACTTAGAACTGCCTGACAGAGAAAACAATGGCCCGGCGGTAATTTCGTCTTTGAAGACATGTTTAAGGAACTCACCTAATTTTCAAAAATTCACACCCACTGCTAAATCAAATCTCATTAAGGTATGTAATATGCTTTTGGATTCTACCTTTTCTGGACACATTTTGATTTATACGTCATCATATGTAATAATTTAAAAGATATTCCTTTTGTAATGAAGCACAAAAATTGAGGCTTAAGTAATGTATGGCATCCGAAAATAAGATAGCCGTGAAACGTTCAGTAAATACATTTTTGAGTTGGCAGCACTGCACACACAGATACACTCGCATGTATTGATGTTATAAGTACATGCTCTTGCAATATTACAATTATCATGAATACATTCTTTTTAAACATCAATAATCTGTTATATTTTTTTGTAACCCTTTTAATGCAGTAAAAGTAACGACAAGCATCTAAAATTAATTTAGTCACAAAACTTTTAGCAAATACATGATTAAATCTGGCATTACTCAGATATATGCTTGCATAGTTTGGAGTTTCAAGTGGCCCGTGCGCACGATGCAGAGACCCTATCACTATCCAAAAATCTTTCACAAGAACTCAGCCGCCAGATAACCTCATATTTATTGTTTTATTTTCAACAGTCATCAGTATCAAATAATTTTATATAGGGTCCATTAAAAAAATGTACACTGTCTGATAGATTGTAACCAAAGCTTAAATTGATGTTTCTTCTTTTAATTACAGATCCTATCAAATTTACTAGAACAGAACACAAAGTCTTCGTCCAATAACTGCTATGTCAAGTGTCCCGAAGAAAATGTTGATTTGCTTGAATGCTGTTTAATTTTAATTGAAAACTCCAGCTTGATCCCACACTTCCAGCATTTTATCAACATATATTTTACATTTGTGCAACTTATTTTGAAAAACATTTTGCATAACACATCAGAATCAAATTTTGATATTGTTGTGTCACAAAAAAATACATTCAAATCTTTTGAAAATGATCTTCACATATATGTCATATTTTCAAGAAGGGCTCTTAATGATTTGCAGAATTTTACAAAAAATTTTAGCAAAAAGGCGATGCTCGTTAAAGCATTCATTGAAACTCGAGTCTTGAATGTTATTTTAGAGATGTCAAATGACCCAAAGTTGACACTTAAAGCATTGAGTGCATGTCAATTTATCTTGTTTCCGAGTGCGTCTTTAAGTATTTTTAAAAGTTATCTTTGTTGCATTTTAAATGGATCAAGTTTGGCAGTATTGATTGAAGAAAAGGGAGAATCTCTTAGACCTGTTGTGAAAATTGTAGATGTACTGCTGAAATACAACCATGAAATTGACAAAGATTGTTCATTCCTTAATAATTATATCAAACTATTTATTTACTCTTGTGCATCTATGGATTCTTTAGTCTTCGTGTTCAATGTGCTTCTAGCTCAATGTCTCGGTATTAAACAGGAATATATCAAGATACAAGGTGATATTGTGAACATTGCGATGGCTGATAATATGGCAAGGCAGGTGTACTTAAAGAATTTGAAATGTTTAACTGAATATAATGTCAATTTAAATTCCAAGAATCCAATTTTATCGAATGAAGCTGGGCAGACAGAGTCTGCAAAAAGTTTCATAAAATTTTTACAAGAAGTTGTTTTGAATATTTTGATGGATGAATCTACTGCTAAAACTGACTCGCTCATGATAATAAATCAAGCATTCAAACTAGATCCTGCAATTTTGGAGAGTAACATAGAGAAAATATTACCAGCAATAATGGTTGAAAAGAAGACTGGGACAAATAATCTTGATTTCACTCAACTGTACTCATTTTATAAATCTGTTATGTTTGCAACAATGGATATTCATTATAAAATGAACAGGGGGACAGAATTTGTGATCAAAATTTTGCCTTATCTTAAAGTAAAACTGGAATCATTGAACAGAGCTCAAGCAAAATTGATTCTTAAACAGAAAAAGTTATTGGAAAAGGGCGAAAAATCTTCTGAAGTAGATAGTAAAATAATTCTTTCTGAGGATATTATTTCTGAAGAATTCTGCGATATGTTTGGAAAACTCGGCTCAACTTTAACCTCGTGGCAAAACATAGACATGTTTAAGAGTCTTATAAGGTGTTTTGATGAATATGGCTTGTCTCAATTAGGCATTCAACCAAATTGTGAGTTTTTTTTAGTATTAGCATGTATTGTAGTATCTTTATACATGTAGATCCATTTGTCTGAAACGTAGATCTTTAACCTGTTGCCCGGGGAATTCCCTTTTTAATTACGCAGCATACAATGGGCGCGAACTCTTTCACTAGGACGTGTCAGTATGTCACGCCCAGAGGACGTAATTTCATATTATAATTTTTTTTTATTTATTCTTAAAATAAATGAAAAGACTATGAAATTTATATTTTTTCATTTATTTATATATAAAGCACAAAGGAATATACAAACAAATAGAAAAGAATACTGACACGTCCACCACTCAATAGCGAAACGATATTGATTCCCTCCATATCTTAAATTCATGTCGGGACATGTATGGATGACTAATACCTGTATTTGAAAATATATGTTCCGCCCGTTCCAGGGCGCAACATATATTTCAAGGACGTATTCATATGTCCTACCCGTACCCGATATTGTTAGCGTTTGACGTATTTATACGTCCCGCTCGGTTAACAGGTTAAAAGATAGCAAAACCATTTTTTTACTTACTGTTATGGTTTCCTTAACTTATCACATTTTGTTGCTATCATAAACAACAACTATATTATTTTGTTTTTTTTTAGCTCCAAGTGTCTTATTACTTCTAGAAATTTTATCATTGTGGCTCGCTTCATATATGGAACATAACAAAATGGCTGATCAAAATGTTCCCGAAACAGTTGTTCGGGAATTTATTGACACTTTTGAAAATTTCGCCACAGAACATCTTTCCAAATTTGGCGCCACTGTTCTCATACTGCCTTACGTAAGTTTTTGAAAAATATGTTGGTGTATAGGTCAAATCTCTTTATAACAAATACCAAAATAATTTTTAGTACAACATATATTTTTTGTTGTCCTGAACAAACAAACATTCATCGAATATGAACAAAACAAAATATTAATTGCGGTATAATGATATATTTGAGTCAACAGTCTGAAATGAAATAATAACTTGATATAATATTTCCGATATCTTTATAAGTGTCTCCGACTTTTATCGGAAATAGACCCATTGTGTGTAGATGGCAGCATTATGCTATTGTTAGATTGTACCTATCTACTGATCAGAGGTGTTATTGTGATTTTTAAACTTTTCGTGTGTTGTCAAAATTTATTTCAATTGTGTTATAATTTTATCCTGCATAATGGTATATCCTGTAAAATTGATTTCAATATAGCCAAGAATGACATTTATTCACACTTAAATATCAATTTGGCATATTGGAGAACATAGACTCTGGAAATAAGATGTTAAAGGTTAAGTCATTTCAAGCATTTTCAAGCAATTTTTTCTTATATTCAGTATAAGAAAGAAAATAAGTGGTCCGATGAGTTTTGTTATGGCAGGATTTGATCTCTATTGCTTATTTTATGAGTCATAAATATAAATGAGCTTTTTAAGTTCATGATTAAAATTATATCAGGAAAGTCTCTTAGTCTGACAGAATATTTATTTTAGTACAATTTATGAACTCATGATTTATTCAGCATATGTGGTTTTTGTTAATCAGGTTGATAGTTGATAAAAAAAATATCACTAGCTAATTATGAGTGGTAATGTGAAATTGTTCATTGCAGAATAACAGATTGCTGTACTCACTCCTTCAGTTATGCCACAGCTATGGTCAATTAAAGTTGATTCTTTTGAAATACCAGCCTTATTATGAAATAAATAAGCATCTCAAAAATAGTGAAAATACTGATGTTCAAAATGATAGTGTTTCTAATTTTTCAATGTTGCACTCCTATCTAAGCAGCAAACAATGGAAGAGTATTTTCAAATTAGTTACAAGGAACACTGATGAAAAATGTTATTCTATGATGGTAAGTAACTTCTTCAAGCTTGTGTATATATTATATATCTTGTGAATATATTCATTTTTTTAAAGTCATAATTTATCAAAAATAATTATAAATGGAATCTTGCTGGAATTCTAAGATTTTGAATAATATTCTAGCACCCTAAAGGTTAAATTACACTGTAAAGAAATAATTCAATAATTATATTTGTGCTAGAGTGTTGTTGTTACTGCATTTCAAGAAACTTGTGTGGGTAAAATGCATGCAAAATTGAATATGGATGTCTTCTGCATGTTATTTATATATTATATTCCGTTATAATAAATTATATGTGTTGCATTGTTACAGTTAGTAAGATCTAATATTTTGTTTCTAGAACTGTCTGATCTTGCAAAAGATAACAACATTAGACCTTTTCAATGTACTGCCTGAATCAGTTGAAATAAAAGAGAATACAAGACGGCATACATTTGAGAATTTGGACGGCCTTTGGTTATCTTTGATGACTACAGACTACAATACTCATATTCTGTTTTCTAATTTGAACGCATCTGAAATAAAAATGGCGTCATCAAAAATAGTATCAAAAATTTTGAATGGCCCTGTTGATACTGCTGATGATAGTGAGCAATCAATTAATATATTGAAAATGGAAAGTGTCAAAAACAATCAGGACTTACTTTCTGCCATTTTGATAGAATGTAATAGAAGTTTGTGGCGGTTGTATGATGATCCACAAGTGCTAAAAACGTATAAATCTATTTTTGAATTGTCAAATGTTGAAAACTTTGATTTGAAAGTGTTTTTTAATGAGAATATTGAAGACATAAATGAATATTGTAACTGTTTAAATGATTGCCATATTTTGAAAACATCAAATACCATTGAACAAATTATTAGAATATTGGACTTATTTCATGAGATACCCATTCAATACTTGAAGGAAAATTATCAAGTAGCAACCATTTTTTCAATTTTTTTGATGAAGTTAGCTACACGTAAAATACAAAATGAGCAATATTCTATCATATTTGATGAGATAGAGTCAAAGTGTGACAGGATAATTTTGAGAATATTTGAGCTCTCATATAAAGCACCGAATTTGACTCATGTATTTCCGCCACATTTTCTTTTTCAAATTGGAAAAAATAATCTCTTTGAGTTGACAGTATTTTCAGGAGAGAAATATAATATAGCATTTAAAGTACTGAGGGCTATCTTTGATAGAACTGTCACAAAAGAAAACATTAAAAACTTAAAATATTTTGTCAAATATTTAGTAGATTCGTGCACCTCAATGGAAATTAGCGATCCCACCAATCATCTTGAAAAATTACTCAATGGCCATTTTCAAACATTGTCAGTTTTGTTAATAAATTTAGCAAATATGAAAAAAGGCAACTTGCCAAGTGAAATAAAAGTACCTGTTATAAAATATCAGAAAAAAGTTATTGAGACGGTTCACACCATTTATACTGCTGTAAGGTGGAGATCCATGAAGAAGAAACCATTTGAATTGTCTGACAATATAAGTTCATGTGATGAAATAATAAAAATGGATGTTGATGAGCTGCCAAGTACTTCTTTAAAAAATGATATGTTTACGTTGAATGAAAGTGAGACCGAGAAACTTCCTAATAGTAACTCAACATTAGGCATTTTAAACTTGCTTGAATCATATGCTATTATTTTGAATTTGGATTCTGACTTGAATAACAAAGATGAAGATGCACAAAATTCAAAAACTTTGGTGAAAGGAATTGGATTTTTTACAGACTTTGCCGTAAGTATATCTTTTTGAAAATCATTTATAGAGTAGTATATCGACACTCCATTCATGTATGTGGTACTTATTTGATTATACAACTTATGTATTTTTGTTGTCTGCACACTCTGTTCTAGACTCAGGGTATACTTTAAAAAATATTGGAAAAAATACCTGCTTCACAGTTTTCTTGTGAAATAAAATGCAGCTGTTACTTTGCATTCTTTGAGACGCTACAAGATTATGCGATTGGAGTGCCGATATAGGTAATTAATAAAATTATGATCTACCACACTTGCAATCATTTGATTTGATTGACAGTAATTTGATGTGCAAAAATGATATTATGAAAACACTGCTGTCAGAAATTTTATTATGATTACGACAGAATTGATTGTTGTCTAGTAAATTAAACAAATTTACAATTAGTAAATCATTTGCCATTTGAATATGAAAGAAAACAAACTAAACAGATTTAAACATACAAAAATACATATGTATGTATAAACAAAGGCATACTCAAAAACTTTCTTTCACAGTTAGCCGCGTTGTCAGACCAAAACGTTTGCTCTCAGCATGCAAAAGGTGCTAGTTCCTTTTTGACTGTAGCCTTAAGAAATCAGACGCATTGTAAAGATCTAAAAGAATTCCACCTGAAGGCCTGGAAGGCAACGTTAGATTTTCTCGAAAATGATAGCAGAAGATCCGGTAGTGAATGGATGGAAATCTCAAATTTAAACCAAGAGAACATAAAACTGATCTTCGAACTCTGTGAACCTAAGTTTATAAGCCAAGTAATGACTAGACAGTTACTGAATTTTACTACACAGGTCAGTAATTTTTGAACTCATTGGTAATATATTAATAGCTCTCGAAAAAAATCTTATTATCAATTCATCCTATGATGAATTAGTAATACTATCAACAGGTGTAGTTGGTGGAGATACAATATCCTGACATAAACTTGTAGAAGGGAGGAGAGAGTGATGTTCACTTTGCAAAAAGGAATGAATAAAAAGAATATACAAGTAATTTTGGAAAACATGAATCACTTTTAACGTTGCATACTTTTCGTTAGCCTGCCATTATTTATATTGAAATTGGATTATGTAACTCTCTAAGTAGAAGATTTTTCAGCAGTAAATATATTTAAAATCTGAACATAATACACCAAATTTGACATTTTTTTTATACTAATGTGTATTTTTATCAAATGATTGCAGTTAAAACCAAATATAACATCTACACAGATGACGAGAAAGCTCTGGTCGTGTTTTCTCAATAGTAATTTCAAAGTTGCTGTAAAAAATGAAGCTCGCTCTAATTTAGTGAAACAAATGTGTTGGCACTTCTTTTTCTGGCTTCGAAATAATTCGAGTGCGGCTGCACAAGATGCAGCAGATTCCCAAGCGGCTGATGCAGATGAAGGATTTGTTGATGGCAAAGCTGAGAAACGAGAGGCTATAGCTTTGACTACCAAAAATGTCGAAATTGCTAAGATTTATTTTGAAGTCATGACCGAATTTGTTAGCACGAAGAAGGTATCTATATGGATATTACATTTATTTATTTATTCTTATTACTAATGATTAATATTTTTAAATGGTTATTGCACTGACTCAAATACATACATACCACACAAAAAACTTTTGCTGATATTGTTTTCTCTAAAGGCTAGTATAACATATTTTTTTACCACAGTCAAAATATTGTAGAACAGTTAATAATCGATGTTGACTAGTATTATGGGATAGGGTTATTTTAATCAAATTGAAACACATGGGTCATAATTAATAATTAGACAGTGATTTTTCTAACACTATCAGTTCTTAACATTAACATCGATAAGAATATTTTAACCCTTGTATTGTCACCTCAGTGGTTCAGAGATAAGTGTGGACAGTTCAGTGCTGGAGGTTGTAACTTTGAATCCCATAACTGCTTTTAGAATTAAAAAATGCTGGATGTGTAATGTAAATGCTCTATTGGCTGACAACCAATTTTTGTGAAAAATATCTGCCAAGAAAAGTCTTCATATTGCTGAGATCCCCATATTCCATTTCTAGAGTGGAGATTAATGTGCTGCATTTTCAGGATAGAAATAGTAAAAAAAATTTTTTTGGCTGTACCATCTTCACATTATGACTATTTCCATTGGTATTAGAAATTAAATGGATTTGATTTTATTATGTGTTATTTTTTTTAGATGGTATTGTCTCATTCAATAATAGATATTTTACTTCAAATGCCTATGATAATAAACTTTGATGTACAAATGAGTCAAAGTTATGGAAATCCAGAGTCATTAAGAATATTCTGCACAACATTTGAGAAATGTACTCTACTAATCAACTCTATACTGCTACATCGATCAGAACTCTTGCAAGACAGGTATATTTGAGAAGCTTACTACCATTGACATGTATTGCTAACCAATTTTAAATTTTTAACATGTGAATACATGACCGAGCTTCAAATTTGGTTGCACATTAATATTCTATGTAAAATTCATTAATAAAAGTCAACTACCACATCATATCATTGATTTTGTGAATGTTTATGTTACAATAATATTACAATGGTATTCACTAAAATTTTAATCACTCTTTTTTTACAGATGGCCGTGTTTCATGCAAGTTTACAGAAAATTGATCAAAAACCTTACCATAAGATCAAACTTAGAGAAAGTTACAAATAAAAGTGAGATAGAAAAATTAGTTATTCTCGCCATTAGTATTGAAAAGTAAGATTATATATATTTATTATCTTAAACTATCGATAGTTAACACTCTATTATGCATATTTAATTTTATTCAATGTTGTATGAAAATAGTAGCTGATTTTGTCTTGATATTTATCTATTATGAATATTTATAGCCGTCAAAATAAATTTTCTAGTGGATACATTAATAACATAACACGGCTATCAAAATCTCTAAGAATGTCCACAATATCTACAGACCTAGTCAACCATTCATTAGTATTGACAGTTTGTATTGAAACTAACATGACAAGTGAAATGGACAACTTAACAAATTCAATTAATTGTGATTCGGTATTAGTTAATAAGGAATTGGACTACGTAAATGAAAACTCAAATAATAAATTAAAAAAAAACTACTTTCCTTATTCTTATTTCGTGTACTGTCAACTATTCGGGTCCGGGTTATCCGGTTTGCAGATTATCTGTGCCAAATGTTGAAATTATATTTATTGTAAATTGTATTATAGGATTTTTTTATGATTCAAAAATACCTTTATTCACATTACTTCATGTGAGAAATCATTAGTCTGTGAACGAAGTTATATTTTATAACTACATACATCTTAAAGCTAAAAAGAAGAAACACAATATCAGGAAGAAAGTAAAAAAAAATGGCGCGAGAGCTAAAAAAACTAGGTAACCTAAATCTTGGAAGGACGTAAAAGTTTAAGGTAATATAAGAGCCCATGGAGCAATTTGGGTTGGGAGGCCTATCAAACAATAATGTTAATTAATAATCGAGAGTACAATATACATTGATCTCCACAGTGTGAAAATTTATGTTGATTTGTTTATGGTTTTTACAAGGATTGATTATCAATGTTTTTTATTGCAGACTAACGCAGACTTTGGTGATGAAACAGAGGCAGGATTTGGCAAGAATAGCATCCTATTTGATCACGGATATAGTGGGAAATTTCGGGAGGATCCCCGTGTGTCCAGCTGTCAAATTCCACTTGCAAAACTGTGCCTTTTGTCTGCTTCAGTTACTTGACACTCATGCTGTTGGGTTTATAATGAGAAATATGACAGATTCCAGTAGGATTATGTTCCAGCGGTTATATGATAATTACAATAAGTATTATAAATATACTGGAAAGTTTTAAATGGACATTTTAATTTTTATGGAAACTTCATAAAATGAATAGGTATCCGAATGTCAAAATATAATATATCCTATTATTTTACCATGTCAATACACCATTTCATTTAAAACAATTTATTATTTTTGTACATAAGCATGTTTATTAAGACTCAAAAATTTCAATCCACTGCCTTATAATTAATTACATTTCATACCTGTTCGGAAAAAGAAAGGCTTCATGGACCACAAAATTTGTTAACATTTCTGGGCATCCACATTTTCATTAGTAACACATTTTGCCCATTAATTTGCTCACTGATTTTTTAATTTACAATTAGATTGTATTAATCATATGAATTGCTTATTGCTTATGGTAATTACTATTAACTATTGCAATAAATATGAAATATATGGGTTCAGTGAAATGACTTAGTTAAATGAAATATTATAAGAGCTTTGAAAAACATATGCCCAAACCCAAACACAAAATGAGGATTTTCAATGTTTACTAGTCCACGTGGTATTTCTTAATTTTTTTATATCGTGCATTCGATACCTGATATTGTTGTAGTTTCATTTTAACTAACAGTTTAATTTGTAAAATTTCTTCAGCTTTGAAATCATTACTACCTACTCCATCAAATATTTTTTTATGTGATCTACTCGTAAAATATGTATTATAATTATGTTGAAATAAGATGTGAATAAACTCATCTGAATATCTCATGTTGCTCTTATTTACTTAACCTGAAGTAGATCAATATATCGATAGCGTATGTTTTAAACCAGCTAACTCCATCCATATTTATAAAAATGATTTTAATGCCATTTTATCCATTTTCAATGTTTCTATTGAACACAGAACGCACAAACTTCACAAAAAAATTGATATACGCAAAATCATCCGCACACACTAGCCAACTCCACTCAGTAGCACAAAAGATTTTTGTTGTTACTGAATATTTTACACAAATGGAGTTGGCTGGTTTGCAGATTAAGACATCAATATGTAATTTTAACCAATAAGAACCTCTTTTAAGCCATAGAATTAAGAGGTAATGGAAGTAATGGAATGATAATGCTGAAAAAAAAGACACTTTAGTAGTGATGCACGTGAGTAAGCTGTCATGTGAAACCTGCTCTGTTCAGAATACATCTGAACTTGATGTTATCTTTTATTTGTTTATTATCAGTTTCGTCATGAGTACACACTGAGCAAAATTGAGTGAAGTTTAAAAACAAAATTTGACTTTTTTGTCAAATAAAGCAGGTTTTGGAAACATCTTTTTAATCGCAATGTACACACCCAAATACACATTCTGTCGAAAAGACGCAAATGCCGAACTATTATCGAAATTCAGTTGAAGATTTACTAAGTCCGTGTGCAGGAAAAAGGAATCGAACCTTATTCACGGCAATATTATTTCGTGAGTGTTTATGTCTTTTATCGAAACAGAACAAAATACTTCTTGCATTAAAGAATTCAGTATTGAATTTTTAAGTTTATAATTTATTGTAAATTTATATTTCTATAACAACACTAGTCTTCAACTGTTTTTCAACCTCATTTTTCTAGAGCTCGAAATTGCTGTTTTTAAATTTCAATTTACTATCCTAAAAAAACGCCTCAATATATTACTGAACGAATATTTTGCACTCCACGTGATACATCTTGTTACGCCGTCAAAAAGGGTGTAAATTGTGCGGGTATATGGTATTCAAGAAGTATACATGATATGAAAGAAAAATTTAAATCTTGGAAAAGTTAATGAATAAATATCCTATTAACTTTGTTATGGATTTTGGTTAAGACAAACCTAACAAGTATAAAAATAAGGAATTACTTTGAAAACAGATTATTTTAAATTGATAAAATTATTGTGAATATTTATTTAAAATGATATTTTAAATATTCCCTCTCTTTTAAAATGCTATTTGTGATTAACTTCCGGCGAACCATATTTGGGCATATGGTGAATATCGCTGCCTGATTGGTTGTAAATTCTGCCTGATAAATGACTCATAAGGAATATATTACCAAAATAAGAGAGTAATGAAGTATTTATAGCTTTTAACAATTCAAAAAAAATAAAAACATATTTTTGTCATCTTGGTTTATTTCAACAAGTGTTATTATAAAATGTACATTGACAGTTTGACAGTAGTGGGCATCGCGCGGATGAGTATTGCGTTCGGATTAATTGTAAATTTGGTACGCTTTAGCAATCAGTTAAATTTAGTATTTCATTAGTGGTTTTACAGATTACCCCAAAAGTGGAGTTTTTATTACCGCGGTTTTCCAAAAACCAATTATAAAAAGGACATATTTATTCAAAATTCTGGAAATCTAATGACTTTTTAAAGATCTGCGCACGCGTGTTACAGGAAAATAAAAAGTTAGCCAACAGAAGGAAGGGGATACGTACCAGGGACACCAACAAAGAAACTTAAAATTCAGTTCTTAAATCTGTGATCGTAGGGTACGGTCGTGAAATAACATCTAGTGATAATACGAGTATTGTCATCCAAAAATGGTAAATTTTTAATTCCTTGTGTATCTATAAGTTATTTTGAATGCATCAGTATAATAAATGCACACGTTTATATTATTTAAAGTGCTTTAATAGTTTAATATGAATCGCCCATACCGGCGTCGCCATATTATTTGCACACCCATTCGAATTTGCATGGTTTTTATATCTAATCGAGTGAGACTTATTTGTGATTTTGATACCATTCAGATATGTTTTATCTTGTGATTGTTTAGTATTTATTATGTAAAGTAATATACTGTATATTATTTAAATAATTCTCCGTCTAATACACCGGTGTAGAATTTCAGACCTCCTCGTGTGAGTACCTACTTACTGCTTGCAACGCCTTTTTTGACAATCCGTGTCATATTTTCATCCAAAACTAATATTTTACTGAGTTTAACCATATTTATTCATCGTGCACGTAAGATGGATATTCGAAATAAATCATTTTATTGTTAAATGCGTTTTATTTTTGACAATTTAACCGGAAGATATATATTATACTAATTTTAATTACATAGTTCTTCATCTGCCAAAATGCATTTATATGCATTTTG
Source organism: Rhyacophila evoluta (assembly GCA_022683975.1). Classification (NCBI taxonomy): domain Eukaryota; kingdom Metazoa; phylum Arthropoda; class Insecta; order Trichoptera; family Rhyacophilidae; genus Rhyacophila; species Rhyacophila evoluta. The sequence continues at coordinate 4,876 of JAGVSQ010005111.1, read as the reverse complement.
TGCAATCGTAATGTAATAGTTTAGTTGTAAATGAAACAGCTTAACCATTAGCGGCTTCGCCGTGTTTTCATCTAAGGGAGAGAAATATTTTAAAGATTAGTCACTACCAGTTTGTTACCGTCATTCAACCTGCAAAAAATGGGTACAAAATGATAGTATGTACCGTGCTTACCGCCACCGTTTACCCTTATATGGATGTATTAATATTTTTTTTACTGTATAATATAATATCACCATAACGATGTTTTTATTTTCAAACAATGAATGCAATTTATTGGACTTTAATTTTGGAATATTATTGTTAACCCGTTTATTTTAGGTGGCCTTTGAAATTAATGATGAATACTGCGTTTATAAAAATCTTTTACACGTCATGTGTCATTTAATACATTTTAGCGTGTATAATGAATGAACCGGATGAATATTTTTTATTTCGGAAGCTCTAGAAAAATCGATTTTCTAATTTAATTGAAAATAATGTGCACGAGTTTTAATGCACAGTGAGTGATATGGATTGATCGTCAATATTGCAGGGACACGTAACTTGATTTTTTGGTTCAAGTCACTTTGTAATGTACAGTTTTATTTTTTGCAATCGCTTGTATCATTGATACATCTGTACGTTTTATTAACAAATGTGTCAGAACAAAAAATTGCCTATGATCGAGAAATTGCAAAAAATAAAACTATACTTTACGAAGGGACTTAAACGAACAAATCAAGTTACGTGTTCCTGCAATATTGGCGACGATTGTACTCACGGTTGACGTATTTATTTTATAACTTTTAATAAACGTTTTTAACTTGCCCGTAGAAGTCATCTGGTGGCTACTGTTTTTTTTTTATCATTATAGTAAATGTATGATTAATTAGTGTTACCGTATATACTGTGAGTTTTTGTTGTAATGAGCATGAGTCATGGGTAAGATGATCATTTCGAATATGGAAAGTTAAGTTTTTTTAAGAGTATTTGTTTCTATGATCGCAATGTATATGTATGTAACTTAACACACGTTTTGTCATAAGAATGCAAGCTGCAAATGCGGAATTCATGTTTAAGTTTGAAATTTGCGACCAGAAAAAGGGCTTCCACCAAATCAACATTATTGGTTTTTCTTAAATCACATATTAAACCGAGGTTAAATTGGATAAATAAAACACCAGATTTACTCTTCGTGCACCCCAAGGTTGCGTATATTTAATATTTTGACTTTGGTCTTAAATCATCATATTTTTTTTCTGTGCCTTCTGTAGAATTTATTGTTTGGGTACGTCCTTTTTTCTTTCCACAGCCGATTTGCACTGAATTTTTGAGATGCAATGAGAAGTTGTTATTATTGATATTGCAAACGTAGTTTGAATTTGTAATCGTGCTGTGCAATATTTAGCAAGGACAATGTCCCCGGCTATTGTAGGCACAGTGCTGGCTTTGCTGATTTCCGCCACTTTAATAACAATAAAAAACCATTCGATGTTTTATGTCGCGTTTGTCATTAGGCATTTATTTCGCATTTTTCTCCATTGTATTCCGCTTTGATTAAGATATCATTAAATTACTGCTTACAAATTACGGAAGCCACCTTCGATTTGAAACACACATTTTAAATCAAGGTTAGACTAAAATCTGAAGATCTTTTTCCAATATATATTTCTGTCCGTCTTTTGAATTAGTCTACCGGCCACTGTGTTACAATATTAGTGATGATAATTCGTGCAGTGCACGTGGCGAAGAATTAGATCGAATTGTTAAATATCGATGAAATTTATTTAAGCCTAGGATACAATTTTAACGCCCATATTATAAGTATGTAGTTTTTTTAATGAACACGATTAAATGCAGAGTATCGCCGCTGTATTGTTTTGATTCCATTTATTTTTCGACTCTCAGATTCTTTTAATTGAATAGCAAAACACTGCTCAATTTGGAGGTGTATCTTTTTGTCAGAAAAAACGCGTACCAAATTCATCATTCAAACCTGTCGTTTTTTACAGCCAATTATTTTTTTAGCCAAAATAGTATTTCATTTCTAAACAATTATTGATTCTCAAGTGTATCTTGGTTTTTATTCGATTTTTACATGTGGCTTCGTCACTGACGATTACGACAGTCATCACTTACTAATATTCAGAGAAATAATGAATACAATCATCGATTACACACATACTGCTTGCGTCTAATTTCATATTTAATTTATGTTATCAAAAACTACCCAGCTTATAAATTTGACATTTTTACTATAATGTACACACTATGATTTTGGTCGCAATTGCAATGTTTTATTTTTTTAATTACAACTGGTTCTATGTCTGCAATTTAAATTAGTGGCAATGAAAATTCGTAATGCCATTCGTTCTCCTTTCTCCTCAACATTTTAAATAAGATTCATACGAATTTAAAATGAGTCAGCTATGTTCAAATTATTGTTACATTGTGATTAATTAAAGCCAATTTAGAATTTTCTACTTCAGATATTTAAAGATATGCGTTGTCGGTATAGCATCAACAATGCCGCTGAATAATGAAGGGTGGCGATTCGTAGTGTTTGCTATACCGAGTCACTTAAGCAAGTAATTGCCGTGCTCTTTAGACCTGTAGTTTTTGACAACCCTTCAGCAAGCATTTTTTTTTAATTTTCAAACGTGATACGTTGCGGCTAGAATTGATGCACATGGCCTGAGATAAAAAAATACGATTTCAATTATTGGCCCAAAAGCTGCAATTTGCTTAATTTTTTTTTGTTTTAGTTCACTTGTCTAGGCTTGTTTTGTCATGTAGATTACTTGTTTTCTAGGCTCAGCTACAGTTTTAAATATTGTCATAACTACCATAGAACAAAACTACGACATTCTTCAATGTATTTCTCAATTTTTTTTATGTAAAGGGGTTTCCATTCTATAAGAAATAATTTTTCGGGGGCCGCAGGTTATTGTCATCTAGTTAAGAGGTCCGTCGCACAAAAAAAGTTTGGGAATCACGGGCATAAAGCATAGGTTCCCAAAGTGGGCGGCACTTCCCCTCTGTGGGCGCTGAAGCCTTCTAGGAGGGCGATAGTGGCTTAGAAGCATTTAGTGGGCGTTGGCTCTTGATAGATGAAATTAATAATTACATTACTTAAGCTAAAAGAACGAGAAAAGGGTGGTGAATAATTTTGAATATTTTCTTTCGAAAAGGGAACGGTAGGTCAAAAAAGATTGGGAACCTGCGGTCTAGACGATGCGAATGTGTGTAGACAACTTTATCATTTTGCGCTTAAGACGTTGGTGTTTATGACTTAATATTTTTATTTTGAGCCATCTTCGGCAAAAGATCGCAATGCATTAATTATGACTCCAGCTGCTGCATTCCATACAACCCTTTGCCGAAAACGTGTCGATTTAGTAAATTTGCAAAGAAGGCATTGAAGAATTGGCGTATAATTTATTATATCGGGCGAAAAACAATCGACGAACTTTCCATCGATCAATATTTCTACAACTTTTACATATTTACATATTACGTATATTAAATTTAACACTATCCATTTAACTCCGAATCGATAATAACATTGCCATATATTTTGAAAAAATAAAAATGACTTAACTCGAATTTAATCCACTTCATGTCAATTTTCAGAAATTTCTTTCGCTGCTTATCAGTGGTAGGGTATTCATACAATATAGCACACTTCAGATAGCTGATACAGATACAGACGATTTTTTTTTAAACGGTTACGTCCAAATCACTATATTCTCGTCACAGTTTGTGTTTTTGTGTCTACGCGTTGAACTATTTTTGTTCGCGGCACTGTTTAGTTCTCTCTCTCCACAACTGGAAGACTTCCAGAAATAAGTTTCTTATGCCATTTTACAAACGAAGGAGTCGTCGCGCGTATTTACATCAAATCATGTTTGTTGGCCAATTTTTAGATCGGTGATTAAGGCCATTCTAAATTAACAAATTGGGGAATTAGTGTGAACAATGGAAATGGCTATTTTTTTTACAGACGATGAATGATTCCTGCTCAATTTGAATGCGTTTTATTTTGAGATTAAACTGTGTATTTGCTACCAATTTTAATACCAAATATATATGTATTTATATATATATATATATTGCCCTAGCCCAGGGGTCGGCAACCTGCGGCTCGCGAGCCACAAGCAGCTCTTTGGATGTGAAGCTGCGGCTCTTTAGTTCCATACGCAATTTTTTTTATTTTTTTTAAAACGTGAAAATTGTTCTAAATTGATTAATGAGGATTAGACACCGATTCTATCTCTCAGCCAGTTGTACTCGCTTTTCACCGCACCCCTCCCCCGTAACACGCGTCGTCTCTGTCGTCAGTCCGTCGGAAGCTCTCGAATGACGCTGTCGTCGGATGTTTCTATGAGGTTTAATTCGCTTTCGACGCAAGACAATTTGGCGTCTTCACCAGTGCTTTGGCTGTGACGTATAGTTTGTTGTTTCGAGTAAAAGAGTTAGAAGCGAATTATCTTCTCAAAGTTATGTATGTACATATATATTTATGTAAATATAATAATGATAAAAAAAACCGAAGTAAAGGTAGGTAACATTAACAAAATTAAAAATGAATTTGCTGACAGATTTGAGCAATTCAAAACCAACAAAACCACCTTAGCATTATTTATAGTAAATCCTCTAAACACAAATAATAACGAAATCCACATTGAGCCATTTGGAATTGATACTGGATGTCTAGAAATGCAATTGATCGATTTAGAAAGTAAAGCTTTGTGGAGTTGAGTTGAAAAGCAAGTTGGAAGAGTTGGAAATGTATGTACGTAATGCAACAAAAGTGGGCCGCTTTAAAATAAATGTCACGAGTTGAGGCACTTATATTCGACACATGGAATAGTCTTCCAGATTGCTACAGTGAGG
>JAGVSQ010005110.1:6110-18227 GCA_022683975.1 Rhyacophila evoluta | reverse complement strand
TTTATTCGAAATGAGAAGGTAAGAGAAAGGACTATGCAGCCACTTATAACTGACATAGTGAAGCTGTGACGCTGGACCTGGCTCGACCACATATTGCGGATACCTCAAGATAGTCTGAACCTGACGTGCCTATTCTTTAAGCCGACCGGTTGCCGGCGTCTCGAAAGGTCGCTAAATACTATTTATACCCCATACAATGTATTCGGCGGAATTACGGGATAGAGATATGACCTGGAAGGACGCAAGAATACTGGCGGGTGACAGGGATTCTTGGAGGTGGTACGTGGTGTCCATGTGCTCCACTTAGGGAGCGGACATGGAAGAAGATGTTTCTTGTAAAAAAAAAAAATTGCGGTCGATTTTTCTCTAGGATTATATATTTTTCAAAAACATCGTAGCAGCCAAATGGTTCATAGATTCCGATAACACTTTTGTATCGCAAAAATATACATTGTCACAGGTGTACATAAAATCTCTTTATACGCTGATGCCGCTGCATTTTTATTTATTTACCATGCCATAAAGAACAGAAAGATGGCATATTATAACGTATGGTCGTGCACAGTGCATGGCCGTATCCATTACTCGCAAAGTATGGAAAATATTGGATGCATTTACGTCGTATCATAATTTAGTTCTCCATTTACATAATGATGATGTGCTGTGCTGGGCCAAAGTTGCTATTGAGTACCTATTCTGCATTTTATTATACGCAGGGAAATGATAAAACATTCTATAACATATTATATATCCACGTTATATTTTTGTAATTTTTAAATATTTATAATACATTTGATTCGATTGATATGACTTTTCTTACTTCCTTGGTCGTTTCAAGGTGTGAAGTTTGAAATACCGCGTACTATCATCAATTTCGGACTGTAGGTGTAAATTTTATTGGAACATATGGCACAGGAAAGGCATAATTAGTTTGTTTGCTTAGGATGCTTGAATGAAAGGTATTTTTGTCGATATATTTGCCCCAAAGTGGAGCATATGAATCTACACAGTATGAAAATACCCACTCCGAATGAAGAGTCTATGGATCTCCGCAATGTGAAGACGTATTTACGGATTATTGTTTGTTTGTTTGTTTGACAATTGCCCAACCCAATGGGCATCAAGTCCTGCATTTTTTGATTTTTAAAATCCGACAGATGGGGAATCGAACCTGTATTCTCCGGATCGCTAGGCATGCACACTACCAACTACGCTACCGGGGAGAGTTTACTACCCACGTAAAATTACTAAAGTATTAAAACTTCCCTAAAGGTAAAACCAAATAATCCTGATATTCTCATTAATATTAAGAAAAAGTATCCCCTAAAATCAAACCCCTTCCTAAGAAAACTCATCTTCTATACTAGGGGTGCGTGTATCATGTGAATATGTTCGGCAAAAATGTCCTAAAGATGCATATCACGTGCCCAAGGAAAGGGATGCCAATTATTTCGTCCGAAACTGGCACCGCCAACGTGTCCGCCGTGGCACCAAAACTTAGACAGACTTTATGACGTCGTGACTCGACCTGGATCAACGCTAGATTAATGTCTGTGTGGATTCGTGACGGTTTTTGCTGTTACGCAGCCCTGTCACATTTTGGTATTCGATAACAAACCGACGCGTCAACGATACTGGGTAAATAAAGTACTCCTTTTAATAAGTAATTTTGCTGCCAAAATACGGTTGATCTTCCTCGAATGATTTAATTAGTCCTTTAAATATAACTAATTTCTTCTTAATCGTACCAAATAGTTAATACTACTATCATATAATATATATATTACACATATAATAAGTCTCAAATATAATAAGATATAATAAAAATATTCAATATTAAGTAAATGAACGGCATATTTTCAAAGTGAACTTATTCCACTCCTTCAAAATTTAAAGAAAAGGTATTTTGAAGACGTATTTTTTTGTCTAAAAAAACTATGTAACATGCGCTAGCGAGTAGAAAAAAATAATTCTAAATACATCGATAACAAAAATAAATGTCGATAAACATGATATATGGTTTTTTTTTGTACAAAAAATACTTGTTAAAAATGTTTTTTTCTTTCAATTTTTATCTAGTGTAATAAGTTAATTTTAGAAATACGCCCCTCATTAAATTCATAGCGTAGACGTTAGCGTGCGTACCTTAAAATCCGGGAATGCGGGCTCGATTCCTCCCACATCTGCCGATTTTTTTTACAATCCGAAAGTGCACGGCAATGATTGAGGGGAGGGATTGAGCAATAATTGACTGAAAAACAATTCTCTTCAAAAAATAATCTGTCAATACACGTCTTCATATTGCGGGGAGATCCATATGCTCCACTCTCTGAGCGAACATAGTACAAAATCGTATTCGTCCATCATATCCATTTGTTTTGTATTATTTTATGCTAGAATTGCCAAAGTCAGATATTTCCCATTTTTACTTATATCAGAAGTTGTATTAAAATGTTTTTTTTTTATAAAATATTATAAAAGAAACAACTGCCTAATTATCCGCCTTATGCTCGCGAATATTTACGGACTAATATGGATCTAATATAACCAGACATTTATGATGAGAAACAAAAATTACGCCACTCTACAACAGATATATTCAACATAGTCACTCTAGCTATAGATCATATATTATAGATATATTAAAAAACTTCACACTTATTTGATCACACATGACAAACGTAACCAATTTCGATGATTGACATTATGGTATCATTTATGTCACTATATTAATCTGTGCTGTCATCTAAAATATTCCTTACAAGTCCCTTTTCCTTCTTATTAACCGTATTGTATGACAACACTTCAAATAAAAACTTCTTGGGAATAAATCTCAACACATGTATCCATTTTGTCGACATATTTATACATTTAATATTATTATTGTATGATACCGAGTGCACACGCATTCGAATAAGGAAATGTACGTTTTTAAATAGGGCAATAAAACCGAGATGTTATCGCTCGCCCAAAAGGACCAATCTTGGGCAATGTTATAGTACATCGTAATATAACCGTATATTTCTTCGAATCTTAGATATGCCGTTGGATTATTTCGTTATCTGAGTAAAATAACACGTTTGCGAACTTTTTCTGATGCGTACTGTAATATTTTATAAGCCATACACACTGTATGATCGTTCATAATTGCACGTCTAATTATCACTATTTTTTATTAAAAGCTTTTATTTAACTTCATATATAAGTACGTGGTAATTACTATTGAAATATATTGGCTGGAAATGTATATCTCATTCTACAAAAATCAATCTGTGTAACATCTAATTTTAGATTTAATACTACATGTTTATTTAAGTATACTTATTTATTTATTTTGTACATGTTGTAGCGTTACAAATTATAAGTTTAATACGTTTACAACATGATATAACTATAATAAAAAGGGAGGAGAAAGTGTCCTATCAAATAAGTTAGACAGACCCTCTTCTAATGATGCACATAATAGCATCCATCTATTATAAATTTAAATATTTAACTTCATTTTATGACATCTTCTATTTCCGCTCCCTAAGTAACGCATATGTGCGCCACATGCCGCATCAACGAATCCTTGTCGCTCGCCAGTATTCTCGCGTCCTTCCAGATCAAACCTTCATCCCGTAACTACGCCGAATACATTCTGTCGATAGTATTTGGCAGCCTGTTGCCTGAACCTGGTCGGCATGAAGAATATGCATGTCAGGTTGACTCGCTTGAGGCATCCGCAATATGTTGTCGACCCAGATCCGGCGTTTCATCTATATTTGAACGGTAATGAGTGGCTGCGTGGTCCGTTCTATCTGCTTGTTACGAACGAAGTCATACCACTGTATCCCCAGAATCCGTCAGAGGTGTCTTTTCTCAAAGCTTAGTATACTCTTTTTTGAGGCTTTATGTTTCTCAACCGTAAGGAAGCCCTGGACCCATGCATTGAAAAGATGGTATTAGATTTTTACGCTGACTTATGAATCTAAATCATGTCGATTCGAAGAATTAGAGGAATATCAATATTAATATTAATAAAATGATATTTCACTGTCTAAATATTGCAGGTTTGGCATTATTTTGTCTTCTGTGTTCGCAAGATGAGATAGTGTCGGAAACATTTTGATGCATTCGGATCTCCCATAAGAATTCCCATATTGAGATTTTTTGAAGCATACTATCCATTTCCATGGCTGGCAACAGCTTGGTGTTGGGCTAGATTTAATAACATGGTAGAATATTCACAGTTTGGAGGCGATGAAAAAGAATTTGCTACGGTTATATCAGACCATAAAGAAATATAATACGAAACACGCCTAGTCTATGAATTTGCAGCAATCTTCACGGATACAGACTTACCTCCCCATGACGTGGGAAGAATTCCTTCCCGGATATGTAATATACAATAATATTATATGTACCCCCCATATATGTAAGCATTCAATTTCGCTTATGGTGAAGTTAAATTTTGTTTAACATTTTTAAAGAAAAAATCTCTATTGAAATACAAAGAGATTTTAACCTTTTAGCAGCGGCGGTTTTATACCGGAACGACCCGCGGCGCGGTGACGTTTAACTTCGAATATATTACGCAAATTTTTCATTGTGGATTTTGACCGATCAAACACTGGATTTGTTTGTCTTATTATTAAATAATGCTTGGCATAGAGCTCTATATCTATTATATATTCAACGACGTATCAATGTAGTGTAAAGGTTGGCATTGCACTTCAACTAAGAGACTGCTTATATAGACGTTGATACATACAATCAGATCCCGTTACAGCAAATACATAATAACGAAATTTCCGTATAACGTACTGTAACATCCTTGTTTATTTAATGACTTGAATATTCTCGTATTATAAGTATTAACTAATTTATTACATTTCTGTAATACAATCTATATTTAACTTATATGTTAATCACCTTAATTTGATATTCGAGATTATTAAAGAGAGTAACATGACCTTATTCACAACTCGATGACTTTATTTATACCTTAAATTTGTTTTATTACCATTGGTAATGACATTCTAGGATATTAAACAATAATCAACTTTGTTTACAAACTAATTGTCTCACATTTACCTGTCGACTCTTTTTTTTACAAATGTATTATATGATTATGGGGAGTTGCCCAGATTTTAAAGTATTTATAAAGGCCCCTTAACCAGTCAGTTAACCATCTAATAATATTGTCTTCACTTTGAGTAACTTGTGACCGTGTTGTCGGAATAAAAATACATCTTTCTGAAGATTCAAGATGTTTTCGATTAAGCAGGAGTCATTCCTGATAATCCCTATTTGAATAATTCCCTGACAACATTAATTATTCAAATCCAGAATACCAAGTGTCGGGTGGTATTTCTGCGCATTTTATTCGAGATTATCCACGAATAATTGAAAAATCTATCCAAAACTAATAATGATTATTTCTTCAATATAATTATTTTGGATCGTAACATAACTATCATGGCGGACCGGAAAAGGTTATATCTATTTTACATTCTTTTGTAACGAAATTTCAGTATAACGAAACATAACATGCCCCCATGAATTTCGTTATAATATATTTGAATGTGTTACTCAAAGTTAATAGCGTAAATTTTTCGTCCTTTATTCTTGCTCAAATTTTTCTTTTATTGTACACATCATGCTTGATAAAAAGCGTTGCCATATTCGTATGTTACAGAAGAAGACCAATGATTTTTGTCGTTAGCGAAATTGAGCAGGGTCAGATTAAAAGAAGAACAGGGAGGGAGGTTGGCCATATGTAATATATACTTTTAGTTACTCAGAAGACTTAGTATTACTGACATATAATTTTACAGACCCTTCCGTCTTGAGTAATATGGCGGAATTGTAAATTCCATCGAAATAATAGTGAAATTAATATCTTTGGTATCTTCGTGAATACGTAGAATCTTCACGCTCTTGCAACTAGCTGTTAATCTTCATACATTACGTTTAATTACCTCTGCGAAAATCCTGCTGCAATGTTTTACCAACCGGTAGTACCTGCCCGTGCATTAGTTCGCATTACTCGAGGGCAAAGTGTGTACATTAATCTGACGCAAGTTTTAACATAACATTGGATTGCTCTTAGACCAGCGCGCGCGTGGGGCCCTCGGGGGGCCTCGACAGCCCCGCGCGATGTGCAATTACACCCCCCGATTTTATGGCGGCGCGCCTTATACGGCCTTCAATTACTTGCTACCCTGATTCTGTTCAAGTTTGTCCACGTTCGTGAACAATTCGTATCCATTCGGAGTTGTTTGATAGTACATGTATTATATTATATATTGTATTTCAAGTGACGGACGAAACTTCGACTGCGAGAACGAACATTTTTACGAACAAACGAATTTAGTTGTAGCTTATATTTCTCAATTAAGGCAGTTATATGGATTAACGGATTTATAATTTATTCATAAATAAATAATGCAAAAGGAAATGCACAAACATTTTTATTAATACGAGACGCGTATGTTTTATCGTATTATATTATAATACATTTATTAGATTACATTGTTTGACTTTGACGAATTTGACGTTTCCCCATAAAAATAAAAGGAAAGTGATGAGTCCGTTCCCATGAAAAAGTCCTTTTTTAAAATGGTTTGACTTTGCCAAAAATCTTTCCAACGAATTTTGCTTCTGCAGTCTCCTCGGGATGTCAGAAATGTGCCATTGTCTGGTGATAGCATTAAACTTTTATGTTATTAAGTAGTATTTGAACCAGGGGCTCCAACTCATGACGTATTGCATTATTACAAGTGGAGCATTTAGGACACGTTGTGATTACATTTGAACCTAAGAGGTTGTTAAAGGCTTTGGATGTATCGGGATCTGAACTCGTATGTCAAAAAATTGGCGTATGGTATGTTAAAGGCTAGCTACCCTTGGTATAAAAACTATTTTTACAACGCCATTAATGTGTAATATACCAATAATAATAGGATTCTTTTATCAGAACGAATTCATCATTTTCACTTTATTTCGTATGGTAAAAAAATAGATTGGTAGAGTCCAATGATCTAGAACGGATTACAGACGTAAAGGTTTTTTTTATCAGAGATTTCAAATAAGCAATGTCGATTTATATGCCCTGAGTCCTGTTGTTTTATAGTATTTGTGACAATAAATGATAAAGCATTCATTTAAAATGTCAATTTTTCACAGACCAACTGTCTGTATAATGTTTTTAAATGAAACCAGGAATCCGTCCCGAATATTTTCACCCCGCAGGCATTGGGAAATTCTACACTAAAAGTAATCAATGGTTTTATGGGAAAAATAAATTTTAATTTTGACGGTGAGGTTTTTGTTAAGTATACGGCCTAACAAATTTTCCGAGTCAGGTAGCACGCATACAAATTGATATAAAGAGAAAAAAACCTCCGTTCACAGTTAAGTGACGTAGGAATGATATTGAAATATTCTAACGAAAATTAATTATTTTCAGGCATATTTTTTAAATTACTTAAGACGAGCTTTCAAAATGTACTTTGATAGCGGTACTCTAATACACACATGACGAAAATTATATTTATTTATTTTACATGTTGAGAACTTGACAACTTATTAATTATAGGCATTTAAAATTTGATATATAAAAAAACGAGTTATTTACAGAACGAGTGGAGTATATGGATCATCAACAGTGTGAAGATGAATACTACAGAAATGGAGTACATGAATCTTCACATCACAAGACTTATTTATCATAGATTCTTTTCCCGAAAATATCTCGTCAGCTAGTCACTCAAATTATCAGGAAAATTCGGTCTTTTTTTTATGCAGCTTTGGGATTTAAATTCAAGGCTTCCGTTGCTGAAGCTTCCATGCTAATCAATTCGGCCACCAAAGCTTACTAAATTAGTATAAATTAAAATTTTATGTATTGCATAATTAAAAGTTAAAACTTTAAGCTTTGTTGATTGATTAATACGATGGCAAATCGAAATATGAGTTGAACTGTATTTTGTCGTGAACATGTAAGTAAGCTACGGCAATCTATTATATAATAATACAACGCAAAAATGATCCTCTGGCATTCACAAAATAGAATATTCTCGTGACTCAGTTTTACTATTGGAGTTCAATTTTATATACCATAAAACGTATACCATAAAACGCTATCAGAAGAAAATTAAATGCGAATAGATAAATATTGTATTAAAATAGTAGAAAATAAACACATCCATATAATAATTAATATTTTCGACGGATGGTGCTTGATGGAAATTGATTTTAAATTCTAAATTATTTAAAACTTCCATATGTGAAATACATCTATAAATCACATCTATATAATATCCAATTTCAATTCACAATAGGCAGGTATACAAACCACACATTGTAGAAGTATATAGGTATGAGTAAAGTTTTAATAAACTATTTACATGGATCGTTTAAATACTTCTTTGAAATATACCCATACAAAATAAAACTGTTATGTTAACCTAATTCGAATTTTGAAGAAAATTGACATACCTATTTATGTATAATTGTGTTTATGTTTGGGTACTCAAATTTTAAGTAAAGAATACGTTATTTAACTATTTTTATACCATATTCGCTCCCAACCTGGAGCATATGGATCTACATTGTGTGAAGTGTCCACCGGAGTATATAGATCTTCGCAATGTGAAGACGTCTTGACAGAAATATTTTTCACGAGAATTGTTTGTCAGTCGATTACTCAACCCAATAGGCATCCAGCCCTGCATTTTCGGATTTTTAAAATCCGATAGATGAAGAATCGAACACGTATTCCCCGGATCGCTAGGCGCGCACGCTGCCAACTACGCTAACGGGGAGACAATTTAACTATAGCAAACAAAAACTCATTGATATATTGAATATGTATCTATATCGATAGTATGTCCTATCTTAAAAATGGCTACTTTTCATGGGAGAGTTCAAACTAATTTTAGCTCAATTACCACTAGCTTAAATATAATTTCATCGAAAAAACACGTAATTTTTTTTATTTTTGTAAATCGATAAAGAAAGAAAAACTTATTTTTAATAGAAATAAATGTTAACTATTAACAAACAATAGTACATATCGCCCTGGATTTTACGCTACATGGGACATATTGTCAGATAACTATCGATATATGAATAATCCTAGTTACTAATACCTTCTGTATCTACCATAATGTAACTTTTATTCGAGACACCCCTGAAGTTTACGAGCAAGACGAGTGGAGTTCGGAAGTCGGAACCCTAGTTAAGTATTAAGTAGAGATAATTACTATAGATCAAATCTGTAGAAATACCTACAAAATATTGTATTTTGCATTTTTGCAAATTTAAACAAGGATGTTATCATTATATTTTTAATTGATTGAAGCCTTTAAAAAATAATGACGTATCACATTTTGGTCAAGTAATCAACAGCATGTGGTGAAATATTGGGGCGGTAGTATTATCTTTAGTATTACAATTTATTTGTCCACTAGATATCTTAATAATTGATTAATTTCCGTCACAAATTAAAGCTTATGGCAAACTATAAGTACATTTGTGTGTCTACTGAATAATTAACAAATTGTGTTACGTATAGATTTTGTTGAAGTTTTCAATTATGTGTTTGGGCGCAAAGAAGATAGGGGTCTGAATAACACTGTCCATAATAATTAGTAAATTCAAAGTGAATACCCAATGGTTGGAGGAGTTAACTAATAAATAACTCCTGAAAAATCTGGCACGATAAGTTTTTACAGTGTAAATGTCCATGTAATTCATTTCTCGTGTGAATATTTTTACAATGGAGATCTATTAACTCCACTTTGGGAACGGACATAGTACATTATACATCTTATGACAAAGCAATACCTCATTTAACACACGACATAAATTTTGCAGAAGAATAAAAGTCTCTCTTTAACACTTGGTCTGCGGGACCCGTAATATTACGTGATTGTGTACTCCGGCGGATATCTGCCAGACTCGGAACGTTCCGTGCTTCATATTTGAAATATTTTGACAGCCAACGGTATTCAAATACTCTTCGTACATTTTTATAAGAACACCAGAAATCTTTCTCGCTCTATATTTTGCAAATGTTGTCACTCCCATATCAATCTATCTGTGTGTTGTTGGGCTTATCCTATCCTATCATTTTTCGACCGAAATCGTCTTCCTTGGCTTAGTATACTTTTTTTTTCAGTTACGAGTACATTTTTTAAAATACTTTCGTAACTTTTACTTGAGTTTATTAATGCCGATGAGAATTGAATTACATTTTTTCCCAAACAATAAAATTTAAAATTTTATTTCGCAATATCTTAAATTTAAGTGATAATTATATGAGCTCTGACAATAATATAATACTGAGATGTTGATAAATTGGTTCTGCATAGAAAATTTAGTACAGTTAACGAAAAATATTTAAATATTTAAAGTGCTTTAGTAAATATGTTGACTCTCGCAAATGTTAAGCGCAGTTTGCGAATTTGCCAAAAGTGTCCCGCAGGTTAAGTGTTAATCACTTCCACTATCGAAATGTTAATATTTTTTAATGTTAGAATTAAAAAAAATACGTAATGTGATTGAATGATATTGATTGACAATAGAGAGTTCTTTTTATTTCTCATATTCTCGCGATATAAACAAAGTATATTTTACCCTTTGAATTATAGTCGATATACTTATCGTTATTCGTTATAACGGCCTGGAATAAGTACTGGGAATGATCGTTCTTGCAATATATATTTGCTGCTAGATTTTTTAAAATCTGTATCATGTACAATAACTGGTATATCGTTTAGTAACTCGATAAATAATGTATTGTTTTTTTATCAAATATAATTAATTATAAAAACGGAATGATTCCTTTCTGGAATTTTAATATTTTGAAAATCCATCTTTTTCCCAAAAAATAGGCTGCAGTATTGTTCCTTCAGTAATGTATTGACGTAACCAAATTTCAGTAAAGATTTCACATTACTGTCACTTTCTATTGAAAACTCGTTTATATTTTCCGCGAAAACATTTTTTTTCTGAAAGGGTAAAGACGGATAATTAATTATCTTTCCGAAAAAATCGACCTTCAATAAATTATCACGCAACTGAACTCTCTGTCAGTCTGAAAGGTTGTTTTCTCGCGGTTTTCCAAAAGTGATTTTTCGCGCGTTTTTTTCTTTTTGCCGTAGACACAACAAAATGCGATTCATCTACGAAGACTTAAAGAGGTTTTTAAAAACAATTTTCCGGCCGCGAATTTTCACTCCCGACAACTGAAACGTTTTTACATTGCGAACAGTAGCGTCGTTTAAATTATTTTTTGAACACTAACGAATTTATGAATCATTTATTCATTTTTTATTGATAATTTAGAATTTAAAATCAATTTCCATCAAGCACCATCAGTCGAAAATATTAATTGATAATTTTAATGTTAAAATCACTGAATATTCTTCTACTTTCATTATATCCGATCGAAGTCAATGCTATTTATTGCCGCTCCAAAAATTTCATAATCTTTTCGTACATACTTCGCTATTTTTTTTTATAATATGAACATCGTTGTATCCAATCGGCTTAGTTTTTAATACAGGACTGAATATTCAACGATCCAACCAAATTCCTGATTGACATACGATGCTCTATATAAATAGCTTTACATTTACACAACTATTCATTTTAATAAGTTGACGATTATGTCTTATAAAATTGAATGAATCGTGTATATAATTGCTTTAGTTTTGGTTCCAATTAATGTTCATACAATCAACCACTATTTTATGAATTCTTTCGTTACCAATATCAGTAAAACCTTTCATTAATGAGTTATTTTTTTATGCACACACGTCTGAACCACCAAAATCTTTCACTGCTATTAATTCAGCTATTACCATAAAATCGATCGAATTAGATATGCCAATTTGTGAACAATGTTCTTCTATTTCCAAATAACAAACAAAATAAACTAGAACATTATGCCGAATTGGTAAGAATGTAGATAACATTACCACATGTGGCCGATCCCATTTCGGAATCAAACGAGTACTTGAGATCAAATTTGAAGCCATATGACTGATTTATGTGACATTTTATTTATTTCTGTAAACACCGATATAAATAATCTTTCATTTCTTTACAAATAATAATAATTTT
>JAGVSQ010005109.1:1334-18228 GCA_022683975.1 Rhyacophila evoluta | reverse complement strand
AGTTTACTATATAAGTTGGCGACCCCCCAAAAAAACCCCTTTCTACCCCCTTGGTAGTGAGACACATTTCGATTCGTCAGGCTTTATTAATAGACAGACTGGCCACTATTGGGGCACTGAAAATGCCCAATTGATACACCAACTCCATTTAACTGTCGCAAAATGACTGCATGGTGCGTAATTTGGTAATTGGGTCATGTTGAAAATGCTAGATGCAATGCTGTAACAGTTACTGGTGGTTTTCTTGTGGCTAAATTGGATCACTTGGGTGCAAATGTGGTTCCAACAGGACTCGTCATACATATCTTGTTTTATAATCTCAACTTCGGACCACACATGCACATTTGCATGGAAATAAAACGTACTTTATTAATGACTATTTCGTCTACCGGAAAAAATATCAAATAACAAAAACACCGCATTATGTTTATTTTTGTACATTAAATAACAAAGTGTCGAAGTTTTGTAATAGCTATGATATTCTGGGCGCTCTCTAATGTTGTTTATTTGGTAAAATGGTGATGCCTTTTAGTCATTTAGGTGGAAACATAGGCAGGAAGTTATAGTCTTTGACAGGAAATTAAATTTTCATCGAGACATTTTCGGAAACATCCCCCCGCGTAATGCTTAACGATAACGCACCCTACGATAGAGAGGGGTGAAACGGATCAAAGAGTTTTCTATATTATCGATTAATATTTTTTATATAAAATATAATATCTATACATCTCTACTTATAAAAAAATAGAGTGTTTTCTTAAAATCTATCAATGATTTCGTAAGGAATACGAGAACGACTGAACTTCAATTTTGTTTTTGTTAATGTAACTCCAAAAGTGGAGTATTGGATCTACATTTTGTAAAGATATCCGCTCCTAAAGTGGAGTGAATCCCTGCAAAGTAAAGCCATGCCTTGAAAGATTATTTTTTATTAGAATTGTTTATCAGAAAATTATTCAATACAATAAGCATCCAGTCCTGCATTTTCAGATTTTAAGAATCGGGCAGATATAGGAATCGAACCCGTATTCCTCAGATGCTAGGTACCCACGTTAATCTCTACGCTACCGGGGAGACTCTATTTTACCCCTGTTAAATAATTAATTATTTATTTTGCATATTAATTATTACTAATTTTAAGTTCAATACACTTACAACACGACATAAATATAATTATAACATAAATATTAAAAACATATTTAAAGAGAACACATAAAAAAGGCGATATTTTAAAAATATAAGAATGGATAAAGATAGAATTAAGAAAAATACAGAAGGAATAAGACAGTGTCTACCAAGTAATTTAGACATACCCTATTTTAATATTGTATATAATTACATCCATCTTAACTCACTCTTAACTGGAAGATATCAATATCCGAGGTAATCTCGTCAACCATCGCCATTGCTTTCCGCATTGGCATGATTACTGGCATGATAGTCCTGCGTTTAGGAACAAAAACAGCTGATGTTCCCGATTTTATATAAAAGTAAGCTCGCATTTATGAATATTGTTGTGTTGATAGACATTGTGAAGATAATATCTGTTTTATTATTGTCATGATAAAGTATTCGAACAGTTTACAAAATTAATACAAATAATTGAATTACTCAAAAGATATCAAAACTAATACCAATCGGGGAAAAACTTTCTCTGTAGGATTGTTATACATCGACATTATTGAGTTATTAAGCAAATATTTATTTGCAATTTAGAGGTTTTTTTTGCTGTGAGATTTATTTATTAACCGTTTAACTGATAAAAAACGGTACACTGTTGTTCGCAATGGCAGTAAAATGCTAAAAATAATGATTTTTTATTTTGGGCCTGGTTTTTAAATTTCACTTACAATAAATATGAATGTAGCTTACAAGCCGCACAATGCTTAATTGTATCATACAAATTATTATGAATGGTAAAATGTATTGCTAGCATTATAGGATTTTGAAAAACGCCATAGTAGCCATGGTTAACGTAGCACTGTCTGTTTTATTTTGACTGAGGAGTACATATTTACTATACATTTTCCTAGCCCACACTTTACTATGCCAAAAATCACGGTCCCGTGAAAATGTATTTTTTAACCTTTTAAATGTCGGGAGGCATTCATATGGCGGAATCCGGAAGGCCAGCACGTTTTGGTTGCCCAACGAAGCTATTTTTTAAATTAATATAATTCTTGACAATATTTTGCGTCGTAATATTTCACCACGATCGAAAAAATGTCACTGTGCGTTTATAATATTTGATTATTTAAAACAGCCAAACTTGGCTAGATATTGAGTGTTAAAGTACATAAAGTAGAGCGCGTATACTCGCTCATTTTCGATGAGCTTCTTGCCGTGCATAAGGATTATGGTATGAAACCGGTTAAATATAAAAAAATTCAAAATTTAGTGACTTAATTAATATCATATATAGTCATTTAATATAAAATAAATATAAAAAACGGTCTGAGGAGAGAGTTTGATTCTTCATCTGTCAGATTTTAGAAATCTAGAAATACAGGACTGAATGCCCATCAGGTTGACCAATTGTCTGACAAGCTATTCTCGTGAAAACTGATTTGTCAAGATGTCTTCACATTGGTGAGATCTATATAATCCACTTTTGGAGTGGATATTTTCACACTGCGTAGATCCAATGGGTAATCTAATCGTAAATCTAATGGGTAAAAATGTGTATAACATTATCACATGTGGCCGCTACCATTTTGGAATCAAAATAGTACTTGAGAACAACTTTGAAGCCGCATAATTGAGTTATCCAACATGTTTCTGTGAACTACAATATAAATTAGTCTTGCGTTTCTTTCTAAATCGTAATACATATTTATATTAAGTTTATATATGACAACCAATAGTCAACTATTTTTTTCTAGCCTTTAAATATATGATATAACTATGATAACTTTCACATATCATTGATAAATCTATGAAATATTTATATTGAGATAAATAATAGGATTTTATATTTGAATAAAAGAATAGCTTTGAAAATAAGCCGCCAAAGCGCACGGACGTACATGTACGTCCATACTTCTCAAAGGGTTAATACTTTTATTTCGTAATGTTACCATTGCAATCAGTATATTTGGAGAAATAAAATATAATTACTGGTCATTATCTGTCACAGAGAAGTAAAAGCTAGGTCCATACAAAAATCAGTGGAGTTGCTTTTAATATTTTCTGACACAACGGAAGCCTA
This sequence comes from Rhyacophila evoluta, assembly GCA_022683975.1. Lineage (NCBI taxonomy): Eukaryota > Metazoa > Arthropoda > Insecta > Trichoptera > Rhyacophilidae > Rhyacophila > Rhyacophila evoluta. The sequence continues at coordinate 15,020 of JAGVSQ010005109.1, read as the reverse complement.
AAAAAACATTTTAATAGCCACCGAGAAAAGGAAGTGGCCACTTTACGGCCTGAAATTCATATCCGAGTCGTGACGTCACGCCGGTGGCACAACATATAGAAACTTGCACCGTGATGCTTTTGCCCCAGTCTCCCCACCCAGAGACCCTCAGAGTCTACCCGCATACGGTCTGTTAGCCCGTGGGCCCCTAATGACTTTCTATCTAATTATAACAGTAATAACAAGTTTAATTACGTGCCGACGCTTCGATGAACTTTTTCATTACCCCTCTGGCATGGTGGAGTGGAGCGGGGACATATGGCGCATGGGGTAGGTTTCAATCGTTGTCGAAAATTTTGACGTTTTTGGTAAATAAATACACAAATTGGCTATCGGCTATGGTACTGTATTGAAACGAATTTGAATAATCTGGTGTCAAATAAATTTACGTCACAGGTCACGATATTAAAAGCTTTATTAATACAGTCAGCTTCTCAAAATTATTTGCTTATAAACAATACGTCATATCACACAACGCATATCGACTGTGGTAATTAAGAGGTTTTAATTAACCAAATATATTTTTTGCGATGGTTTTTTTCTGATTGCAAAAAAATGAAATATAAATTATACATTTATGTATTTTTGGTTTTCACAGTCCTGGATTTTCGTATTTTTTAAAATCCAGCATATGTGGATGAATCGAATCTACACCCTACCGGGAATCCCATTAATGTATTGATATTGGACGTATTTATATAAATAAATAGTTTATGTAAAAATCTTTATTAAATAGTATGTTACAGAATTGATAAATAAATATATATATCGACTGTAGAAAGGAAAAGGGACGTAAATCTAAATTTATCAAAAAAGCTTTAATCAATAATCTGAATTTTTACAACTTAAAACACGGTCTATTAAAAAGATATAAGTTGAAAATGCCAAATTAGGGTCTAAATTTAAATTTTAAGTTTGATGAAAGGTCGGCATTAGCAGCCAGGAAAAAAAGCTTCCACCTGATCAATTTTATTGATTTTTGTTAAATAACTTATAAATCATATTAAGTTAATAAATCACCAGTTTAATTCTTCATGTACTTCAAAGTTGTGTCTATGTGATGTTTTGACTTTGCTTTAAGATTATTAAATAAAAGTTTTTGTGCCTCCTGTAAAATTTGTTACGTGTAGGTTACGCCCTTCTACGTTTTTACGGTCAAAACTATAATATAAAGATAAAAATCTCTTCAATCACTTTAAATTAAATTATTTTTTATTTGAAAATGCAATTGCCTTGAAATGTTAAATATTAATATGTAATATATATGAAAAACAAGCTTATTATAAGTAAATTTATGTTAGGTTTGGTCAGAGAAAATTAGATTATGTTAGGTTAGGTTAGGTAATTACATATGAAACATTCTTTAAATGGCGGTAGATTATTCTCACAAAGTTATGGTGTACATGCACATATTGCTTGCGAATCGGGAATTGTCAGTCCAAGGCAGTGGTTAGGATTGATGCACCACTTGAGGCCTGATTGACATGTAACATGAGCCTATCGATCACACTGACAGTACAGAACTGTTGCTGTGGACTGTACAATGTTGGCTTGCCCGGACTGCCCACAGTATGTGATAAGCATCTTGTTCTAAGCAGTCACACGGACATGTTGGCTGCTTAACAGTGCTGAATTGAGACAGCTTATGTGTGCCTGATTTTAGGTATACACTCAAGTATGTTGAAATTCAAATATAAACATAATAAATAATATACATATGCAGTTAACGAGTCTTGTTGGTTGTTTAAATAATTCATCTGCTCGCCGTATGAAGACATAAAATATATAAAATAAACAAAATTCGTCGCTGTAGCAACCACCACGAATCCTTAGACTGATAAGAAATTAAGGTTGTATGGTCAGAAGGCTGTGTCTACGTTGTACAGTCGCCATAAAATCTGTGTTTTAAAAGACATTATGCTTATAGGCCGTTCGCAAGATGTCAAGTGCGTAAAAGTTTAAATTTGAACATCGCATCTCGAGTACCCACTTAAAGCGCTTAATACCCCGAATGGGTTTTCCGTTAAATTAATACGAAAACAAGAATACAAAACACAATAAAACATCAGTTTTATTTCATGAAAATAAATTTTCTTTCAGGAATTCTAGTTAAATGAAAGTGAAGCTTTGACCTAAAAAGTTTCTCGTTTTAGCAGACGTCAGTGAACAATTATGAAAATTACCAAAGTCATTTTCATTATGTTATTTCAATAGTTTTTTTCATTTTATATTTATTATTATTGGCTACGTTGGCTAGATCCATGTAGTAAGAATTAAATGTTAAATAAAACTGCATTATGCAGTGAACAGAAAGAGCTTTTTCTAGTAGATAATATATAAACACATCAATGATAGTTTATATTATACAATGTCTAAATTTTTTGGAAACAATATAATTATACGCATTACGATGTTTTCTGAGGATTGTGTTAAACCTTGGTCATTAAATAAAGGCGCTCAAATTATATGGTAGAAATCGTATACACATCTCACTATTATTTAACAATAGCAAGAAAAACGAAAATTCTCCTGCGGGTCTCCAAGACATCATGATCTTTCATGTTCGTTTTTATGATAAATAAACTATATAACATATACTCTAGCACATTTTTCATCATAAAAAACAGCTTTTAAGTCAACCGAAAACTTCGTTAAAGTTGATTCATTAATACAATTTCAAAAGCTTTTGGATCTTGTAATGCTTCCAAGGTTCGTAGACTTGTACAAATAATTCAAAAGTCTTGCTTTCTAATTCAAATATTTTCATTGTAATTTCTTATCTAGGCATCTAATATGCTAAGAGTTCTTGTAAAAACGAACAGAGCCCAGAAACTTTCTCCAATTTATAAAATTTGTACTCGTACTATCGTAAAGACTCCATGTACATAGAGTAAAGGCGACAATCGATTATTAGCGTGAAGCGACTGTAATTAATGTCACGTGTATTAGAAAGATGTAACGTAATGCGTGATATTAATTTTTTTATTGGTTGATATAGTGCAACGATTAGTGAATTCGCTTATTCAGAAGCTTTAATGTAGAAATATACGGTTGTGCATTTATAATATAAATAGCTTTGGTGCCTCTCCGTGTTTTACATATTCCATATTATGTACTGATTTCAAAGCGACTCTACTCGCTGTTCAGTAGAAGTTGTCTATTACATGTTGTTGGTTGTGTATTATTAACCCATGACGTAAGATTTTCATTATATTGTTAAATATTTGTATATTATTATTAAGCGAAATTACTGAATTGCTAAATATGTACTTTTTAATGGGAAATTATAAATATTCTACCAGAAGTGCCCTTTAGTTTTTTTCTGCCACACCTGCTTTCTATGAGGAGCATATGGCCACCATATGAACACTACAGAATTTTCTATCACCCGCCAGGTACCTCTCATCCTCTTAGGTCATACCAGCATCCTTTAGTTCCGCTGAGTATATAATACTCAACGTCCAGCCCATCGGAAGAAAATACAAGCAGGAACTAGGCTCTCCGGAGGCATCCGTAGTACATGCCGCAGCCAGCTCCACCGCCGCTTCATGACAGGGAGTTGGTCCATATTAAACTTATTATTATGTATTATTGAGTCACAGTTAAAAAACACAAAAGCATAATTACTTTTTAGTTTTTTGTGTAATGACTTCTTCTATCATTCTTATACCATGTATGCTCACAAAGTGGAACATATTGTATACGGTGTGAAGATATCCACTCCGAAAGCGGAATCTCTGAAATGTGAAGACGTCTTGAAAAATTATTTTTGACAAGCATTATTTGTCAGACAACTGTTCAATCTGATGGGTATCCAGTTTTGCATTTTACGTAGCAAAATTGTTACAAATGTTGGAATCGAATCCGTATTCCCTAGATTATTAAGCGCGCATGCTAACTTCTGAGAAGACTGTAATTACTGTAATTATTATTTATTAAAACTGTTTAAATACTAGTTTGAAGGCCACACTGTAAGTGGGACGACTATTGTTTCTGGGGTAATTTTATTCGGCTGTATAAAGAAATTCTTTATTTAACAGTAACAAATTTCGGTTCTTAAACATAATAACATAGCAAGGTTTCTCATTATTCAGTAGTTGAAAATTATTCAACAGATAGATTTTGAACAACTGCATGATTCTAGACAAAATTCTAAACAGTTCTAGGTAAAGAGTGGTCATATTTAAATTATGAAAGTAGTATAAATATATATCAAAGTTGTGACTACGAATTATTCTTCTTCAAAATATTTATTCTTACAAAAAAAAAATAGTTTCTAATAAATGAAATAACGACTTGGTAGGCGTTCGTCAGTGCTGTAGTTTAGGGAGTCATGGCCGGCAGTTGTATTTTTATATATTTAAAATATTGAAAGTTTTACCTTATACATTATAATTATATTTTGTAGATATCGACATTTATAAAAACCATGAACTATTCATAAAATAGGTATGCGTTTGTTCAGAGGAGTGGGCAACTCTCTAAATATTTATTATATCCTAACTGTACCCGGCCACGCGTTACTGTGGCTCAGTCTGGTTAAAAATAATGCCACTATATAAAAAAAATATATATTTTTACCTGTCACAGGTGTGACATCTATGCAATAATAAGTATATAAAAACACGCTCGTGCTTAAATACGTTGTGTCAAAATTTTAAAGCAATTTGTGAAGAACTTTTAGAGATATAAAACTTTGAAAAAATGTACATTTACATTTTTATTTATCTAAATAATTATACTTATTTCTGTAATTTATGTAATAAGATTTAAAATAAGAAAACTAAAGAAGTATATTTTATTTAATTATGAAACTTTAAATTTAAATTTAAATATATAACGCTTTGTTAAAATATAACGAATAAAATAATTTGAAAAATCTGCATTTATATATTATGTAATGTCATTATTATATATTATTATTATTATCAGTAGACTCCGTGAGAAATAAGGAGATATGAAAACGAACTATGCAGCCACTCACAAATACAAGATGTGACATTACACCTGCTTCAGCCACGTGCTTCAGACGCCCTAAGAGAATCTTATCTGATCTGTATATTTTTTATCAACCAGATTTCATCGTTTACTGGTAATTAGCTGAATATTATCTACAGTTATGTTAATAAATTACTATTCGACGGAATCACGAGATGCTGGCATCATCTGGGAAAACAAGAGAATACCAACTAGCCACAGAATTCTTGGACAGACCATTTGTTTTACTCATGGAGCGAATATAAAAGAGGACGGATAAGAAAAGAGCACTTAAATTTTAGTTATTATTTTATAAATAAATGACACATTTTGAATGTTTGTTTATATGTACTAAAAAAATAATAAATTCTGAATAGTATGATCGCATTTTATGATTAACTTTTTGACTTTTGACCGGAATAATCATGTAATTCGGATTCATGTCTAGAGTTACAAGATGCTATTCAGTTTATTCATCCAATTCGTGACAAAGGAGAAAGAAAACAAACACTAGAAATGAGTTATACTCCAAGTTTGTTTTGGGTGTAGTCAGGTTCGCCTCTTCTTCTTCCTTAAGACAATATTAGTATAGGCTTTCCATTCAGTTTGCAATGAGATCGCTTTGATTTAGAATTTCATATTTAAGAATAACAAACTACAACATGGCAAGTAGAATTAAAATTGTGCTGTAAAAATGTTTATTATTTTTGAAAAAGCTTCTATGAAAAATACTCGATATATTAGTAAGCAATGTGTTGTAAGTACGAAAAGCTAAAAAGATGAATATTTTCCTTGACATATCGACTGTGAAAAGAAAAAATGTCGTGTAAAAAAATGTCTAAATGTAGCTTTTAAGTTTGGAAAAAGGATTCCCTGTCAAAATAGTAATCAGGAAAAAGGACATTAGCAGTTTTCTTAAATAACTTATTGAATCAATATCAGATTGGGTAAATAAAGTAACAGTTTTAGTAATCATGCATTTCAAAGATGTGTCTAATTTATATTTTGACTGGGGCCCAAAATCATTACATAGACGTCTTTGTGCATCGTGTAATCTTTCTGCAGTCAGTATATAATATAATATCTTTATTAATTCCTCAATAGTCTTCTTCTTCTTATACCATGTTCGCTCCCAAAGTAGGGCATATGGATCTACACAGTGTGACGTTATCCAATCCAAAAGTGGAGTATATGGATTTCCGCAATGTGAAAATGTCTTGACAGATTATTTTTCACGTGAATTATTTGTCAGACAATTGTTCGACCCAATGGGTATCCAGTTCTATGTTTTTAGATCTCTAAAATCCAACAGATGTGGAAATCGAGCCCACATTCCCCGGATTGCTAGACGCGCACGCTGACAACTGCGCTAACCGAGGAGACCGGGGAGTAGTTCCCGTATAATGATTTGACATTTAGAAAAGTCCAACTTATAAGTTAGTTTAGGTTAGCTTGAAATGGATGACGATAGTTTAGTTTATATTAATTTTCATTGGATTGGATTAGGTTCAATTGATTAAATTACATAACTTTATTTAACTGGCATTTTTTTCGGTTTATTGTTATTTTTTTCCTTCTTCGTATAACGATTATACAATAGATCAAATAAGAGACCTTTTTAACGTAGGAAAGCCTTCTATTGAGCTGCCATATTAATTAACGATGACTATGAAAAATAGTATTACAGAAGTCAAAGTATTAAACGTGAAGCGATAAGTATTGATCCAAACCTATATTTTAGTAGCCTGTATAATATATCCACTTCAACTAAAAGTAAAAACAAAAAATAATAAATATCTATAGTTAAAAAATAAGATGCATAAATAAAGTGAAAAGTGGCGTAGTTCGATGCACTATTCACAAGTTAATCAACAGATTTAATTAGTGAATTAATTGTTAGTTACCAGCTTTGACGTTGATGTATCGGATGGGCTGATATCCGGCCGCCATATTGGTGGAAACAGCACAGTGATAGGTCGCAGAGTGAATTTCCCGCCTGTAGTTTGACCAATCGAACGCCGGAAACAGCAGAGTTCCGTTTCCGAAAACATATCTGAAAACAAAATTGCACTGTTAACTAATTTAATAACACTAACGTTACAAGCCCCATATCATCAAATTGCATTTTTCTCTTTTTGTGAGAAGTTAAAAAATAAAATATTTCATATCGCATCCTCAGCTGTACACTGTCTTAAGTACGATTTTGGCTGTTTTAAGTTATGAATGTAGTTAAACTACATTTTTCTCTCTGCTAGGAGAACACTGAATTATATCTACAGAATTTGACTTTGTCTCTTATTTTTTCTTCCATATCCGTTTTCTAAGTAGAGCATATGGACATCACGTGGCACCTCTAAGAATCCCTGTCACCCGAAAGTATTCTTGCGTCCTCCCAGGTCATAATTGCATGCCGTAACTTTACCGAATACATTCTATAAAAAGTATTTAGCGGGCTTCCGGAACGCCGACGATTGTTCGGTTTGAAGAATAAGCAGGTCAGGCTTAAACTGTTTTGAGGCATCCGCAATATGTCAGGTCCAGCGTCGCAGTGATAAATGGCTGCATGGTCCGTTTTCTTGTCTGCTCATTTCGAACGAAGTTAAACCACTGTATCTCCAAAATCTGCCGCAGACACCTTTTCTCAAAGCTTAGAATACGTTTGTTTTGGGTTTTTGTAGGGTGTCACGTTTCACAATTCTCTTATTAAGCGTACAATATTCAAGGTCTGGAAAATAGTCTGTAAACGACATGATCGACAAATATCTTAAAAAAAAAAAAAACATTATTATTTTAGCCAAAATCCCACAGAGGTCGTAAAAGCTGGCATAATCGATTATACTGCATGCTCTTATCATAATTGGGTAAATAAAAATTAAACAATTAAAAGTCTTTTTATCACTATTGGAGATTCAGTTCTACACTTTGGAATAATAATAAAAAACAGGCGATGTTCTCAATTATTCAAATAGTTATCCAAAAAACACATAATGATACTAGCCAGAAATCCTTATTATACCCCGCATACATACAATAATTTTAACTTCCCATAAAAGTATCATGTTGTTAAAAAGTTCACAAACTTCATACCAATACCATAAAACAGATTAAAAATATATGCGAAATCACAAGAGCTGCCCTTTAATAAAGAACTCATGGTTGCCATTTCTATACCAACTGTGCTAATTTCAACTTATATCTTAATCACTAATGATTGACGAGAGACTAAAAATATTGTATAAAGCAAATTATTGAATATTAAATTAATCCTAATGAGTTTCAATCGATCCAAAGCAAACGCTGATAATAAAAGTATTAAATAATATCAACGATTGATAGTATTAAAGTAAAATTAATTTTTAAATTGAAAGTCTGAAGATAACAAATGCAATTAAAATCGTATTACATGCTAAATTATGTAAGTTTGTAAAGTTCAAATGGTTTTTAGTCTGTTTCATAATTTAGATTATTTGACTTGTTGTTTTCATCACTCGCCATTGTTTAATATTAAATAGATTTTCTTGCAGAAATGCATAAATTATTCCAAGATGGTATTTGTATAATGTATTCACTGTAGATGAAGTCTATTGCTGTTTGCTTTTCAGATTAAATTCACAAGTGCAGAAGTACTGCAACTCAAAGTGCATTCAGTAAACAAGGTATCGTGTTCGTCATTAGTGAGATTTTGCAACGAGGGATTTTTATGGGAATCATTACACTGTAATCAAATAGAAAAATGCATTGCAACAAATAATTACATTGCAAAAAATATTTATAATTCACTATTCCAATTCAAACATTGAAATTATTGATCAATAAAGCTCTTCGATTTCAACATTTTGTTGTATTTTTTATTGTTTCATATCATCTTTAATATAAGATTTATGCAACATAAAATGATTTCTATCATGTCATTAATGTCCATTTTTAAAAACGTAGCTAAAAATAAGACTTACACGTGTTTTGCATTTTTACTTTATCGTATTTCATTTTTTAATTGCCACCACAAAAAAACTACTTGCTAACGATATTTTTTAGTGAAATATATTATTTCAGTCGATTGTTATATGGGAAATGTCTAGGACGCCAATCTATACAAAGTAAAAACCAAATGTCACCTGTTCAATGAATGCATTCTGCTCGTGCTGCTCTACGGTTGCAAAATGTGGTACCTAGCAAAGGCCCAAAACAGCTGTATTCTTAACATTGAATACAAGTGCTTGCGGTAGATTTTTGGGGTATACTAGTATGACTTTATTCGAAAAGAGTAGATAAGAGAACGGACCATGCAGCCACTTATGAGTAACAAAGTGAAGCTGCAATCCTGGACCTAGCTTGACTATATATTGCGGATGCCTCAGGAGAGTCCTGATCAGCCTAGTCTTCAAGCCGACCGGTTGTCAGCATTCTAAAAGGCCACTAAATACTATCTATATAATGTATGCTGTGAAGCTACGGGATCCAAGTGTGATCTGGGAGGATATAAGAATACTGGTGGGCGACAAGAATTCTTATATGACTCTCTACAATATGATCATTCAAGAGATGGAGTATATAGATTCACGCATTTTTCTTTTTTGACATATTTTGACAGATTATTAGCCAGTCCTCAAGAGGTATCGAGTCCTGCACATTCGAGGTTTTAAAAAATACAGCAAATGTGTAAATCAAGCCTTTAATTCACGAAGCCCACACGTTAACTTCTCAGCTACCAAATATTTAAGAATTATTTAAAAATAACCGATAGTTTTACTAACTTTGAGAACCAAAATCAACCAGATTTTGCGAAAAATGTTATCTATTATATATAAATAGAAATGTAAATATTTGTTTGTTCAAAATTTTAAATCGCCGAAAGTTCTTCAGCGATTACTATAAAATTTTGGTACAACGTTGCATTTAAATACGCGCGTGTTTTTATGTATATATAATTATATAAATGTTACACTTATGACAGATAAAAACAAGCTTTTTTAGAAAAACAGCGCCATTATTTTTAACCAGTCTTAGTTAACGCGTGGCCGGGTACAGCTAGTCTGCATTAAACTACGAATATAATAGTTTAGTAAGTTGCGTATTTAGTATATAAGAAATTTTCGTGACGAATTCAAATGATTTAATTTCTTGGAATAAAAATTATCGTATGGAAATTTCGTCGTGTATGATGACATTTAGTTTCGTGTAAATTTGTTAGTGTCGTAGCAATGTAGAGCTTTCGTAGAGGCGTAGATGCACTACGAGAACGTCTGCCTGTCTCTTTGAATATCATCATTAATTGTCGGCTCCTTTCATCAGCGCATCTCTCGCTTTGGTTGCTATCTGATTGTGACTATTTAGACGTGTGCGCCGATAGTACACATATTTTAATTATATAATTCCAACCCAGGCTCTACTTCAATTACATTATAGTATGCATAGTAAAGTTGTCATAATAAAAGTAAAAAAATGGATAGTATTATAATGTACAGTGAATAAATGTTAGAGTAAGCTTGTTTGATATCGATGGGCTTATCTAAAAACTAGCCAACTCCGATTATGTCATTTTTTAGCTTAAATTATTCTACTGCACACAAAACGCACAAAATATACAAACGATGAAATATGTAAAATTACCTTAAATAACAGCCATTTCTAAGCAGTAACATATAAATTCTATATTTTATTCTTGCTTGTGAATATTTGACAAAAATCGGGGACTAAGTCACATATAAGTTACTTTTATGTATTATGGGTTATAAATATGTACTTTACACAGTTTTTTCACTATTAAAAACTTTAAAAATTAGTTTTCTATCATCAAATAATAACTATCAATTACGTCTCCATGAAAGTGTACAAGCTAGCGTCCGCGATTTGCGTCCGAAAAATGCGAGCTCGATTTTGGATATTAAAAATCTAAAAACGTAAGACTGGTTGGAGCTATTATCTGACAAACACTTTTTGTGAAAAATAATCTATCAAGACACCTCTATATATTACAAAATTCCGTATACTCCATCTTTGGAGCGGACATCTTCCTTATATGTAGATCTATATGCTTCACGTTCGGAGTGGACACGTTAAGAAAAAAATTATCGATAACTATTTTAAAATATTGTATATAAATTTTGTAATAACGGGATGACGAAAATTAATTTAAATAAATAATGAGTTTGGATCAATCCCAGACAAAGCCAAGTGATAAAGCTAGCCATAAAATAAGCCGTCAATTTAATCAATCGTCAATCGGCGCAAACGTCTTGCATCTGATGGTAAATAATACATAGTATATTGAGGCGAACCGAATCCTACCGAGAGGCCCTCCCCAGTCCCCCCTTTGAGCTCCCCGTGGTATTTTCTAGTGCTGAGTGTGCACCGATCCACCCGCCGCCTCTGCCTTCCATCCCTACACAAGTGATTGCAATCTGCAAGCAAAGTGTCTCACAAGTAAACCAACAAACTAGCAAAGTGCAGGGACGAATCATGGATTTAATATATTTTTTAATATCGAAAAATATTTTTTTATCAATCATAAATATTTTTTTCATCGCTGATTACTTTTATGACAACATTTACCTACATTATTACACTTTTTTTTTCTGTTAATAATTACAAATTGTTATAAATCTATCTTCCAATTTTTTTTTTAACAGTAATTATTATTTTTATTTTTATTATTTATGTTACAGTTCAATGTTCAATTGGTAATGTTTAAATAATCATTTTTTTGTGAATATACATGTAAAAATTCTGTACGCACAATTTGTATTTCAGATACGGCCCAATGTTGTGTGATCACAGTAGTTTTTTTACAGTTGGATTATTGATGATATAGCGGCGTTGAAATCCACTGTAATACAATATAATATGAAACATATTTTGCATGTGGCCAAATGATGCGTGATCTTGAAAAAATGTTGTTTATTGTTCTTTACGTATTGTATCATTCCGTATTTCAAACAGAGTGATTGGCTGAAGACTGATACTTGTAAAAAAACTCGTCAAAAGAAGACTTTACGTTAAAGAATTTCATATGCTTCACTTTCTCGGAGGAATGTTTAAGTTAAGTTTGTAAAAATAACCACACCTTTCAATATCTAGTATAAACATTTATTCTCTAAAGTAAATTTATGATTAATCCAAGAATTTATTTGATAAGTTTAGGTTAGGGTAGGTCTCCCCCAATGGAGAAATGAGAGTTTAATTCCCACATCTATCAGATTTTTTAAAACTCAGAAAATGCACACTAATCAAAATCTTGAGAGGCTACTCCAGGACACCTCTGGCACCTTAAATGGCGCGTCACGTGCGTTACACCACGGTACTCCCGTATATTGGGTGTAGATACGTGGTGGGTGGTGAAGGGTAGAAAGTGTGCACAATTATTGTGTGATAATCAATTCTCGTAAAAAATAATCTGTCAAGTGATATCTGAGATTTATATACTCCACTTTCGGATGCGAATATCTTTACACTGTGTAGATTCATATGTCCGGTTTCGGAGCAAGAATGGTAAACAAAAAAGGAAGGTTAGGCTAGTTTTGGTTACGGGTTAGTTAATATGTGTGATGCTACAACACTTTTATTAGAGTGAGTACATTAGAAGCACGATGTTTTGTTTTAATAGTCAGGTGTCAGTATAGCTTAGTACACTTGTCTAGAGTTAATGTAACTGGAGTTATCGCAAGATGTATCATAGATATTGTCGGCGAATAACCAATAAATTCATTTCATATCGACTTGGAAATGAGAACGAGGAAGATCAATTGCGACGTGAAACTGTATCAGTCTCGACACTGAGCCAACTAGTTACAAATTATACGAGACGATCTGTGTTATTTGATATATCTCGATTGTGGAAAGAGGGGACGTAACTCAAACAGAAATAATTTTAAACATTTAATTAAAAAAAATGATAATAATTAAAAGTCGTATATTTAATAATGTTGGCCCCTAAGTCAAAATATTAAATAAACATAACTTTGAAGTATATGAAAGCTGAACTGGTATATTATTTACCCAATCTGATATTAATTTAAAAAGTTTTTTAAAAAACACAAATGAAATTGGTGTGGTGAAAGTCTTTTTTCCTAGTCGCAAATTTCTCAAGATACCCTTTATTTAGACTTTAGAGTTCGATACTGATTTGGCATTTCCCGTTTACATCTTTTTGATAGATTGTGTATTTATTTGAACGCATTGTGATTATCGAAAAAAATTTTTTTTAATAATGAGAGTTACGTCCTTTTGCATTTTGAAATATTCTATTCTATTTAAGAAGCGGATATGGGAGACGAAAATTGCATATTTCCAATTTATAAATGTCTGGATTTTTTATTTACCATTTGTATTGATCATTTTTTTTTTATTTTTCCTTTTTCCTGGATACAAAAATCACAAACCATCCTTTTTAAGTGTTGAAGCTACATATAGATGCTAATTTGACATTTACAGATCACATCTTTTTGATACTACGTGTAGTAAGTTTTATAAATTGTGATTATAAAAAAGCTATTTTGAATATACCGAAGGTTAAGTCGTTTTGTCTTTCCATAGTCAATCTGTACTATAAAACAGAAAATAAACGTGTATGTCTATCTGTCACAATTCATTATTTTAGCAGTGTATAGTAGTGACGTAAAATTTTGATACATTATTAAAGCTGCTGTTTTTAAATAAACTGCTCTAATTTGA
>JAGVSQ010005108.1:0-18229 GCA_022683975.1 Rhyacophila evoluta | reverse complement strand
TCCTAATATTTTTTCATTAAAATAAGTGTATAAATGTTATTAAGCTCCTGGGAATGAAAGCGGGTATTTGAAAATATTGACAACGGTCAAGTATACATAAAATATCATTTATTTTTACAAAAATATATTCACATTTAAACATTTGTTTACTTATTCAGAATGATCTGATTTTCATATTCAATCAATTTCTGCACTCCCAAACTGGCAAGACTCATGCGAAGCTTCAGGTCCTTTGGAGACAAGATATCGTACTTCAACACCTCGTAGCACTGTCTTATATTATCTATCATTTCTTCTTCAAGGTCCTAGAACAAAAGAAAACAAAAAAAAATATTAATAAAGTTTATGAGAAATAGGGAATAATACATTATTATTTCCGCACATTATTTTCGAATACACTAACGAGATCAGTACTAAAATATGTTGTTAAAAACTAATTTAACCCTTTATGGTATATTCTGGAATTTGGTGTTTACCCAACAACAGGAATTCAAAGCTACGACCTTCCAATTAGAAGAACAATTCGCTGGCGTTTACTGTACGCTGACGGAAATTTCTAACGAAATATTCATCCAAGGATTGTGCTAAGGCTGTGCCATCATTTAATATACTAGTCAGTTACTAGATCAATGCATATTCCAACTAGTTCTATCCGTCTCTAAGCTCTGTATAATTTCTACGTACTTATGCGTAATTTCGTCAATACAGTTACCACCAAGTCGCTCTTTTGAACTATGTACTTTTTATATACTACCATATGGTTATATTTGTCCAGCACTTATCTTGCGTCCGTGTACTATTATGCCCATTTCTACATAATATTTTTAACAACATCTATCACATCGTACACCGTTCTTTGTTCCGTTATCCACGTATACCATTTCTGACCTTACACATTATTCTAAGCATGCACCGCTCTATAGTGAAACCCGCTTCTGGCTTTCGCTAAGGATCCATATTTTTCATGAATATGGCATGTATGTGATATTGTACACACTGGTTAAACACTGAGTTTCAGACGTAACTACACGTAATTATACGTACAATTAATTTTACTAGCATCATTTTAAACTATTCAAACAGACTCTTATAATTTAAGCACAACACTATTACATCAAAATTAAAACGGTTAAAAGACTGAGAAAATTTTGTTTTTAACTGAATATCTAGCGGCTTAATTAAATGATATCGTTATCCTTCAATAAAAATCATGCCAAGTTCTTATAATATTATCTCGACATAAGTATTTTTTTTAATTGCAATACAAAAAGACAAGCCCCAATTTATCCTAGCACATTCGACCAAATACTTTTCTTCAATATTGTTGGATCTTTCGGATTCAATGACTAGCTACGCAATAAAGGAAGGTACCCAATTTCAAAAGAAAATTCCCGGGTCATATTGTACGTACCACCACAATAATACATGTTCTTGTGAGTCTTCTCTTATTTTCCTCATAGACCTGGCAACACATTTTTCATTTAGGAGAAAATCGCATTTCTACACCACAGGGAAATGTATTCTTTATTTTGGAATACGTGAACATATTTAATTCTCAGATGGGTCGGTCAACAATTCTAAGAAAGAGTGTCGTTGTTCTTGTTAATTCATCATTCTGTTGCTTATCTTATGTATAAAAGAAAAAGTAGTAATATTTTTCTAACGTTGTTATACGTATCTCCTTATTTGAAACATTTGTTTTTCAATCTATGTATGTATTCACAATAACATTACAATTTTACGGCTAATTAGTTTTTTCTATGGCCATTTCATTTTTACTTAGATACTACAAGTATTTGAGTATAATTATTACTAGTTTTGTAAATAAAATAGTCTCATAGCTAACATAACTATTAGCAAAAGCAATTCTTCTTCAACCGTTATAAAATGTGGTTCTACTAATCCAACTCCGATGCAACCAATACATTTGGTAATAAATTGAGTTTAAATGCTTTTGTCTTCATGTTTATTTGAAATCCATCTTCAAACATAAGTAGCAAACAGGAACCGGAAATTTTAAGAAAATGACTACATTAAAACAATTATTTAAATTCGGTCACTTTTCTAGTAACACAGTCTACAAATACAATCCTACGTGCATATTGTATTTTACAGCTAACCGCCGTTATGGGGGCACCCTCTTGCCGTCGAAGCCTCTCCAGCAGGCAGCGGTGCAGACCCAACCGCAGGCGGGCGACTAGGGGAGCCCCCGACAGCCCCACGGCGCTGCAAATTTCTATCGATTCGCGGGACAGGATTTCTGCTCGGGTCAACCACTCCGCAGTCAGCTCTGAAAACAATATTTGGGAATCAGACAATCTAACAGTATTTTATTACGTGTACCTTCTTATCAGTCCTAAAGCAGCTGATTCAGTTTTGAAATTCATAATACTGGCTCCGGAATAAAATAATATATTACTTTACGCTCACTTTACACAATGATATTACTCGAACCTCACTAGTGTGTCACTTTTGTCTGGTTTTTCGTATGGCTCATTTAATATATCTCATTTTGTCTGATTACATATTACAACTAATATATAATATCAAACAATGTTTATTATAAAAAAAAATATTAAAAAATAATTTCGTTCATTGACCAAAACTAGATTTTTTTGACCAAAATGCTGTAAAAAATATGCATTAAAAATAGTTAGTAAATATATATACCCAGAAAGTATAATAGCACACGCAGAAAATAAAATTACTAACCACTTGTTTTATCCACAGTAGCCGAAATATTAGTCGGGGAAAACCCGCCCCTGCATAGTTTTAGTATGATAGTAAACATCAATTTATTTTATTGTTCTCCAAACGCAACTATTCCTAAAATAATTCGGCTTAGCGACATCTCTGTATCTCGTCTAAAACAAATTGTATATAATATGTATAGTACTTACTTAATTATGTGTGCTATCGATATGTGACTTACATATAACTTCCAAACTGACTTATGCCTAGTTTACACTTGGGCTAGTAGCCTGGTAGAGTACACAACATTAGCATGTAAATATATTTTTTCATAAAAAAATGCCATACTAATCCAAGTGTGAACCGGCCATTAATCAACAGAACTTTATAGCTATTTCAGATTAAAAAACCAATAAACAACTTTTATTATATATCAAATTTGAATCTTTAATATTGAGCATAGATTACTGAGAAAGTTAAAAGTTTATAAAACGTGTGCCCAGCGTGATTTAAGCGCGCAATTTTTTAATCTGTCAGAACCGCATATCAGTAATACAAATCGCAAATATATTTTTATCTTTTCAAATTCAGTGTACTGTTTTTTCAACGTTATATTTTCACACGTCAGCGAAATCGGTCATAAGCATGGTACATTTTACATGCAGATATACTTTATAGTCAGCGTTTTTTACCTTTGCCTGAAAATTTTATTCACAAAAGATTTTTTGTAAACATACTCACGAAAGAAACTGGCATAATGCAGTTATAAATTTGTATAAAGTATTGTGATTAGAATTCAAAATTAGAATAAAAAAGCAATGTATAGAATAATATACAATGTATACACTGGACATGTTTCTTCGATAAGCAAAATAAACCATTTAATTTTGCTAATTAATGTACAATACGCAACTTGTTCGTAGAAGTCGAACCCACGCTTTCCGTTTACATTTCCTTTGTTCCATAAACTAGAGCAAAAAAAATGAAAACACGTTCACCTTTTAAGATTTATGGGTTCATTACATCCAAAAGTAGCCGGTAACGCTAATACAAATATATTTTTAAGCACCTACACTAATATAAAATATCGGATAATATGATTTGCCCAATCCGTGAACTTATTCAATCGTATCCCAATCCAAATCCAATCCAAATTACTAATAACAATATCATTTTTACAAATATTACGGCTATGGAACCAACCTTGAGATACAAATATAAAATCAAATAAAAATTATATTAAAATATGCGGAGAAAATATTCGCTATTATCTGTTTTGTATTGAATCATAAAAAGTTAAAATAAAACAGCTAAATATGTTTTGAAACTAAGCATTAAAACTATCAATATGTCAGATTTTCGAACATAATTATTTGAGACACAAGGTCAACTGTCAAATATACATTATTTTGTTTTTCTTCTGTAGAATTTTGTTTTTTGAAAATACCGACAATTTCAAACACTGCGTCAAACGTTCACGGTAAAAATAAATCTAAATTCAAGTACAGTTTAATATAAGTTTGTGTCGTTAATATATTTTACATGACATCTAAATATCATTTCAGTTGTATTAGAATTTATATATGTTACATGAAAAACCTCTCACCGATCCTAATACGCTGCAATTTGTAAAATCAAAACATAGCTGGCCTTTACTTTTCACTATTTTGTGAATCATATATTTTTCCAATGATTGTACTTAAAATTTCGAGTTTATTGGTCCATAAAAAATTAATCTACGCAGTTTTAAGCTTGCGTATGTTCAAAGATAAAATTATTCTCGTGTAAAGAGAAATTATTGCGTATTTTGCAATCTGAGCCAAAACTTAAAACACGTGCTTGTTCAAATCATAACAAAAAAATTCTATCCTCACAAAATCTTATAATTTATTTTTCTTGTATAAAATATTGATATAATATTTCAACATATTTTTCAAAGAAAAAATATGTTTTTATAAACTCAAATTTTCCAAAAAAAAAATACAAAATCAGTTTTACGAATTAAATGTATCAAAATGTACAAATATTGTGTCATCATATAATTACAGTTTTATTGTCGTGTATCTTTTTTGAAACTTTTTTCTTATCATAAATTTTGCAGCATCAAGTTAACTATTATATCTGTTAATATCAATGCCTTGCCTTATATACCTATTTAAAAATGATGAATTCATTCTTGATAGGCATCTGATTAGGTGCATATAAGTACGATAAATCATTTAAAGGTCGACGTTTAAGAAATGTCATGCTCGCTTAACTCTTTCGACGATAGCCAAAGCTGGCTGATTAATTAATTTGCAATATTTTTCAGTACTGGCGATGGATGCACACCTGCCATTTTTACAACAGCTCAAGTCTTTCGACCTTATGACCAATACTTGTAAATTCTTGGCAATGATTCCGTGCTGAATAGTTCGCAATCGATTTTCTACAATAGTTTTGCATTGCCAACAATCAAATTAAATATCGCGTAAAATATATGATAAATTCACTTTATAAAACATTAAACTATAAATAAGAAAAAAACAACTGGGTACGAGACGTTCAATATTTAAATATTTAAAATTTAACGCATAATCGAACAACTGCGCTCGTAGACTTCTATCATGAATTGAAATACAATCGTTTATAGGTTCGCAATTGATTCAAAAATACATTTCATTCGTAACAATCAATTAAAAATGTTAAAAGATAACATCGGTTAGATTTGCTCTTTGCCAATTCTGATTCGTCAAAGTTTTTCTATCTGAAGAGATACACTCGTAAATGATTGGTCACTCACATTGGTAAGATACACTCGTAAATTATAATCAGCGATAAACATTATTTTACAAAGCGAATGATTTTGACTAAATTTTTAGTATTTTTTATGTACGTACGATTGTGGGGATCCAAACCACCTGCTGACTACAGAAAGACGGCCAACCTTACTCGGTGCGCCCATCTTACTAAATTCACTGATGATTAGACCCTCGCTGTTTGCAGGACATGCGACGCACTCCGGCGGCAAAACAATCCTAACTTCGATCTAGCATTCTGCTACAAAACACGATGAAAATCAAGAAAGAAAATCTTTGTCGATTCATTGCTCTTTTCAGAGATTCTGAAACGTTTTCTAGGCTCGATCTTTTTTATTTATTATGATTAAATTGTCCAAGAAGAGTTAATCAACTTTATTAATTACGCCTGCCTTTTTATATTGCGATGAAAAGTATCCCGATACTGAGAATTGAAACTATATTTTAATTACAATATAAATAATTTTATTGTCATATGAATTAAAACAATCATAGCTTTTTGACTTATTTTTAATCGGTATATTATTTTACTACCTTTGTTTTATTACTTAATTTTCTAACTACTTACTTTCAAAATATAAATTTCAATAGCAGCAATCAATTTATTTAAAAAAAAATCTAGTTTAGAACATTGTTTCTCTTTCTTTTATTATGTTCATTTTCAAAAAAAAACTTCTCCGCGAAGTTGATAATCATTGATGATATCAATCTTGACTTACAAGAATACTATTAAAATATTGAATTCGCACACTTTTTGAACCATAGGCGCAACTTTTCAAACCACAATGTACCCTTTTCTAGCTCCAGAGGCATCTTTTAATATGGATAACAAGGAGAATGGCTGTTCTAATTTTCCTGTTCAAATTACTATTTCGCGAAATCATCCTTTAAGATGTCCAATATTTTTGCTTTGTCGTGATAAAAAAGTTATTACATGTACTGAGTAAATATGTAAAATTATTGTCATTTCCCTGATAATCGAGAGGTTAGCGTGCGCTTTTCGGGGCCGGGGATTTTTCGATTCCCACATCTTCTGTAATAAAAAAAAACAAAAATGCAGGACTGAATGCCTATTAGGTTGAGTAATTCACTGGCAATCAATTCTGGTGAAAAATAATCTATCAAGGCAAATCACATTTCGGAGTTCAATATAGTCCACTTTTGAATTGGACATAGTAAAAAAGTATTTGTTTTAATGATAGAATATAAAAATTATGCGATGTAATGTCTTTATTGTATAATATTACGAATATTGAGGAAAATAATGTATGGAAACTAAATGTATTGTAGGAATTATTGTTACATAATTACTAATATATTTCGATAAAAAACATCACACGCCACATTTGAAGAATCTCTGAAAACAACATTTATGTTTCTACATTTTTATTATAACCTCGCACTTCCCACATGCTTTAAAATACTTGCATATAAAGTAAAGTTAGGGCAGGTCATTACTTCGGATGCAAATTAGCCTTGGCTCGGTAGTGCAAGACACCACTGCAATTGTGTCACTAGCACAGATCGAACAAAACGACTATCCGGATGGCTGATTCTGGCTATTTTTATCACCTTTATAATTATATTATCAAATTCACACAATGGCATTCTGTAGCATTGGTCCGCTGAGTGCGCTAGAATTCGCTTTGTTCGGCTGCTCTAACAAGGAAATATTTAACGCACGTGGTACAAAGAATAACCTTGCCAATGATGCACGATATTGCAATAATCACCATTTATACACATTAGTGTTCCACTTGTATACAAGTTTTATTAGACTCGTGTGAACTATGCATTCAGTATATCTATTATTTAAAATTATTACATTCATCATAATATGATTTTCAATAATGGCAATTGTGATGTGACAGCTACACGATTTATAATTGTTATTTAAATTCTCGTATATTTTAATAATGTTTCTTTATTTCCTGCTAATACGACGTGTATATCGTCGTATTACTGGTAGAAGACGTTAAAGTGAAAAAGTGAGTTTTGAAACTCGATTATCTCAAAACTCACTGTTTCACTTTAACATCTTTTGCCAGTAATACGGCGATATGAAGTGGGATACATATGTTCAAGTCTGCATGCACAGTCATTTATTTGTGTGGGACCATTTTTTTTCTAGAAAACGGACTACCAATTGTAGGTAATCCTACGTGTATTTGATCTAAACTATAAGACCAGCCATCTACCGACATAAAATGGAATAAAAAATAAACCATTCATTGATATAGAATGCTTCATTTTTTTTTTCAATCAATTTATTTCGTATTGTTTGCCATTTACTATTCGAGTTTCGTTGTATTGAATCTTGATGTACGCGAACTATCTGCTATTTTAATTCTCTTGCCTGACGACATACCTTTGTCAATAATAACTAAGTCACCTCGTGTATGGTGAGCGACAGACTCATGGTATAGTATAATATAATCATTATTAATTTATATTTCCATAACGCCGTAATTTTTCAACATTCATTTTGAAAAGTGGTTATAAACAATGGCACTTTTCACTACAACGTAGATTTTTTTTGTAAATAATGAAAGAACAATGTCACAATACGTCTTAATATAATAAGAACTTTAACTTTCAAATCCGTTTCCGGAAATTATGAAATTTTGAATTCAGGTATTATTGCATTTGATGAGCGATATGTCGAAAATGGAAAAGATTAAAAGTGTTTATATTTTATTAGCAACGTCTCAAAAATTCTTTAAATCAGCATTAATAAATATTCAGTCTAATTTTATGTTTATGTTGCATGGAACTTCAGTGGAGATTGGAAGGCAAACGATAAAAGTTGAAGAACACGTTATTGATAATATTGAAAACATGACGGCTTTCGCTTTTCACATAAAATATCCATAACATCCATGATATTAAAACAAATTAATTGGGTGCAGTTAAGCAGAAGACGTCCAAGCTACAATCTATCGATTGCAAGTAAAACATTTATTTGTAATTAAGTAACCTTATATTTAAATTTCAAAGACGAAAGCGTTCAAACCACATGGAAATTTCGTAGATATTATTTTTTGTAAATTGTTGGTATGCGGGTTAGAAAAACAGTCTTTACTTATTCTGGTGTATATTTTTGATTGGGTGTCTGTCATATGAAAGTATAGATTTTTCGAAGCATTATATACAAAAATAATGAAAATTTTCAATTTGTGGCTTGGAGGTCTTCTGCTTAACTACATCCGATTAAGCCTACTAAAACAAGTAGGGTCTAGGCAAATTAAACGTATTCAACTGGGCACTGGATCTCAGTCAGGTAGGTATCGACTTTGGTGGTAGTTTAATATCGCAGCAAATTACGTTAAATTATAAAGATCCTCAAGCTTTTACTAAATTGACCACAAAGAGTACATCATTTTTAGCAATAGTTTACATAGTAAAAGCATTGTTATTAGCGATGCTTTATTTTACTTTATTATTTAAACTTTTAAATATGTAAAAAATATAAATATTATATAAACCAATATTTAAGACGATATTTCAAAACTCAAGTATCAATTATTCATTTCTAACCCATCTCAAATCGTTTCATCGCCTAATCTTCCTAATCGATGGCGCAGTGTCCAATAGTGGCACTCCCGAGTATGTAAAATAATACCAAACAGAAAGAATAATATTAAATAATTTCACATCAAATCACAATTTAACTAACTTTGTATAGCTTAAAGATAACTATGTACTAACATTTTATGCCAACCTGTAAATTTGTTTTCCTAATTTTGATACTTATTTAGGACACACATTAGTAAGTCTAATATATATCACAAATTGCCTAGATTTTTACATAATGTCAAATGTAAAATCCCGAAATTTGACAATTATTGATGTTCATCAAAAACGTGACATTGATAGACGTCAACTTTTTTCATCATATTCCGATGAGATTTTTCATTTAAATTTAGAAGAGAGATTCAATACCGTAGACATTGAACTATATACACAAAAGAGGAAGATGACGATACAATATTTAAGATTCATTGTTCAGTAATGTTATTATAAATCAAAGTCTCGTTGTGCTAGTATTTTAACCATGCGGATTTGTAATAGATAACATTTCCCCATAATTCATATCACAATAAGTTGGGCAACCTTCCCAAACGTTAAGTAGCTTCTGAAAGCACAATCCTTTGGAGGGCCAAGTAGCAATTAATATAAATATAATATATGAATATTTTAACAAAGCATTGACGCGATAATCTACACTTACTATTTCGTTAACCAATCATATGTGTAGTAAAGATAAATAATTTACTCATGAAGATATGTTTTATATATTATACGTGTACAAAATTTATTATATTATATATGACAAATGGCTCGGATATTTTACTGTTTTCGTAAATATCGAAAAAATTCTGACTCTGTGAAATGAAATATTTCGTCGGTGCTACAATCCTTTCAATGAGATGTGATGGCAACTTTTTTAAAATTACAATGAATACAATTGTAAATATGTTCTTGCAATTAAATGCACTAGGTGACCAGCGTAACATTAGATGTCCTAAAATTGATTGATGTACAAAAAAATCAAAGATGCAGCCATGCACAACATACAAAAAAAAGTTTCAATGAACATATTCCGATGGAGATCCTTGCTTAACTATTCCATGCTCACAACGAGCTTATTTTGATGACATGATGGAATTTTCTTGATAATCACCAATGAAAACTATTGATTTATCTATGTTTATTGGCTCCAATGTATGTTGTACATATGATTGGGGAATTTATAACAATGCTTACAGTTACCAGTTCTTGCTGTTAATTATTCGCACGTTCGCTCGAATTCAACATTCAATCAACGTCCAAGAACATTTATTTATTATTCAAAAAACTCAATAAAAGTTTTAAAAATCAATTCCTTTTCAACAAACGTTGAAAAACTTATCATATGTTAATGTTATAATTATTATAATACATACTTACACTATCTACAATTATTAACTATTCTATTTTATAACTGTATCTGTAAATATCATTTGAAAAAATATATACACTAGAAGTGAATACATGCGACGCATTCATAAGAAACTGTTGACGTTATAAACGATGTCATATTAATACGTTATTCATATTATATTATTAATAGTTTATTATTTTAGCCAGTCAGTAATTCAATTCCTTTTATCATGCTTAGCTACTGTTATATTGTGGTTTAAGACGTGCATGCTTTTACAATCATTTCCATACTACAACTACCAATTGCTAGACATCCACAAATAATATAAGAATTACCGTGCCAATGATAACCGTCTGCAACTCCCAACGCCCACAATATTTTATTTTTTAATTCCAACACAATGTGATTAGATTTCGGAAGAAATTTACTAAGCCTGCATTGAATAAATTCATAAATAGAATCTGGATTATCTATTTGTAGAGATTTTAGAAGTCCAGCAATTACGCCTTGAAGAGCTCCTACTTGACGAGCTGCTATCTCAAGTCCGCAAACTTCACATGTCCAACTACTTGAAAAGTTTAAAGGGTCATCTGGCAAGATGACACCAGAACATGACCTGTCTAAACAACAGAACGCACTTAATCGCGTTCCTCGTTCTGTTTTATCGTAGCAGCGAAGACAATCGCACTCGAAATGCTTCGTATTTAACAGGTGGTGCCGTCTTGCAGGGGTTCCCCACAGCAACCCAGTATACGATGTAAAAATCTCTGATCCTTCAGGTATATCGCTGCTAGCGTGCACATACATTCTTCCAAATTTATCAAACGAACTTCTCGTATTTGGAGAGCAGTTATGATTTAGTAAAGCAGATATCGGAAACAGTCCTCGAAGATTTACAAATTCTCCATCTTCAGCCATAATCACCATTTCGTATGCGTTTGCGTCTAATGCACAACAAGCTTGCATCATCAGCGATTCTTCATTTGTTGATATTTCAAAATATTCTTTTATATATCTCACTTCATTACCATGTTGCTTAGATTCGTGTATTGCAAGACTCATGAATAATTCTTTCTTTTCTTCATTTAAAAGTAGCACTCGTAATGGTGCAACATTTTTAGCAAACGCTTTACTGTCCAACTTATCTCGAATAACTGTAGTCTTCCAGGTGTTAATCAGTTGACATTCTTCCAAATGTGACGGAGACGTCTGACATTCAAAACAGATGGGTAAATCACAGCCGTTATTGCAAATCCGTTGAGATTCGTTATTATTATAACAATTAACGCAGCCTTCAAAAGTTTTGGAATTCTTTCTTGGTCCCATAATCAATGCGTGGTCGACGAATATTAAATCTCCGGTAGATATATCTCTTGTGGAAAACAATCCTCGCCCTTCCACTGGAGAACTCAGCAAAGTCCATGATAATGGAAACTTATTCTCTGCTATTTCTGAGAGATAGTTATTCACTAATGTAAGAACTTTTTCTAGACCAGACATGTCACTTCAGATATCGATGTAAGTCAACTGTTTAATTAGTTCATCATTATAAATTACGTACCTACCTGATACCTGTGTGCATCTGATCGTATTATTAATATCATTAATACTCACCGTACTCAGTGGCGTTTTACAATAAAATCAAATCTATTCAAATAATATGAACTGCATCATTACTTTTTTAAATAATGATAAACCATAACTACGCTAATATTTTATATCGAGAGCGATAAAATTTCAATATTATCATTTTTCTAAATTATGTCTGCATATCATTATTTCATAGCAACAAACAATAACGGTTTTGATAACTGAGTGCCTCTAATAACTAACATTAACCATCACAAACTTTGCCTGTTATCATTTATAAGACAATCAATTTCTACAGAATTCTAAAAATGTAATAAAATAAATAGCTGTAAAAATCTATTTTGTATTATTGATAAGATAGTATAATATTCTCTCTATATTAAAGGTTTATTAAATATGTGTTTATCTATTTGCAAAATGAATCTTATTATGTTTCAATGCATTGAAGATTTTTGATGGTACATTATAATTTTAAGAAATTTGAATTACTTATAATAAATTAGACGGGCATATTGTATTTTATAAGATACGTGTTTCGTCTACACTGACATTGACTTTGTTAAACACTTACATACACGGTCAACCATTTATAATAGACAAAATACATTCATGTCGTTTTTTTGTAATGTATGTAATAGCTCTTAATGACAAGTTTCGAATTTAATTTACGTGGGTATTAAATATTGAAACATATTTCATTTAATATGGTATTTAAATTCCTCAGTTCAAAGTATAATATATTGTCACACTTCAGTCAAAAATTAAAAAATATTAGTCACAAACACTTTGAAAAGAATTCAATTCTTAACTATGGAAAAGTTTTTGAATTATTGTACATGGGTTTTTATTTTGTTGTTTTCTCGTGGAATATTAATTTATATTTTCGACTGACGGAAGATATTTGAGCGAATGTAAATCATTTAATATAATATTACATAATTATAATAATAATTAAATACATGAAATCATATTATTGGGGTATATCAACAACGCACGCTCGATATACCTGCGTTACTCCGCGACAATGTGTCGGATAGACCTGATGATAAAAGAAATCACACGACTGATTGGGGGAACTGTATATCCACGACTGACAAAAATATTGTAAAACTAGGAATTCTGAAACTTATGAGTTTAAAAATATCGTTAACTAGACAGGAAATAGATAATAAATTGACCCCTTACCGCACACCGATCCGTACATGGCCCCTGCATTGGAAATAGAAAACGTTAAAAAATGTATATGAAAACATACGCTGTACTCTCATTCGAAAAAGACGACTTACATCACAAAAATTAAATAATGTGGGAATGAAATAATATAACGAAGTCTTCAACAAGTGATTGCAATCCGCATCCACCTTATATAAAACAATAACAGTTGTGCGGTTATTATTGTATATATTCTATGATTACAGTAATTTTACAATGTTCGAGGTCCCATATTGATGGATTAACTGCAAACTTGTATCAAATGTTCAGGAGCGACAAAAAAACTTTGGCGAATGTGTATGTTACTGCTTGGAGTTGGATGGCGTGTGCGGATGGTTTTACGTGTTTCATTTTTTATTTCTGTGCGATAGAAAAAGCTGAATAAAATGATATCAAACGTGGGTGGTGCTAGATTAAGATTCAGTCATTGATATAGTAAACCGTAAAATGATAGCGCCATCCGCTTCAAAATTTGGTTGGAATGTTGTAATTATTATACATTTAATACAACATAATTTGACTACACTAATGTTGCTCAAAGAAAAGCTTAACAACTCCATTCTCATTTTCTCTTGTTTTCAAATTCCGTATACAAATACTGTGTGTGTTTCTAATCGATATCAAATATAATGAATGAAATCATTGCAATCCTTACTTGTCGCTATATTTTTTCTGCGTGTGATTAATGAGATATTCTACCACTTAATTTCTTCGAACATTGTATTTATATTTATTTCTGTGTATTTTTCTTCAGTTTCATGTTTCTCGGGACTTAAACAGTGGCGTAGCTACCGAGGACCAGTTGGGGGAGTTGCTCAAGAAGCACGAATCATGGGAGGGTGCAAAGTGAAATTTTTAGTTAGTGTAAGAGCTAAAAAACGAAAAACCGTAATTTATAAAAGGAATTAAACATTTTATGGTAGCCTGAGAGCTAAAAGAAGAGAAACTATATGGGACTTAACGATTTTACTTACTCCAGTACGCTGAATATGCATCTACGCCATTGACTAAAAGTCACGATTATTCAAAATATTCTCTTCTCAAGGTATTACTCTTCGTGTGTTCATTTCCATGAAGATCTTATTTCAGATGGAAAACTTTGTAAATCGATGTACCGCCTTGTCTATAAAATCAAATTTCGTTTTACTTCTAAACTGAAGAAATAACTTGTGGCATTTCTACTCATAGCTAGATAAATGCAATTTAAATTTAAATTAGTGTTGCATTTTCCGTAGAGTAATTAATATTTCTCACGTCTAAGACACTTAGACCAGTATTGATAGTCCTTAGTGGAGATAGATAAACAGTTTTAAGAAAACTCAGTATTACATAGTTTTCATTTGAAATACGAAATTCGTAGTTCAATGGGTCAAAATTGACCTTTGAGTATTGAAATTAACATGTTAGCTGTATGTTAATACTTGATTGAGCGAACTAGAGCTCGACGTCATTTCAATCCTACAAAAATATCTGAAGCTAACGTTTTTCAATACGTGTATTTTCACAATGCACTGGCGTCGAATCCGCTGTTAATAGTATGTACATGACCAGTGAAGATAAAATTGATCAATACCGTGTTGATGATTATTTTTTTTCATAGTTTTTTAAATTAACGATTAAAATGTAAAGAAAGTTATAATTCATACATAATAACTACCATTAAAAGTATAACATGTAAGTTTATAAGTTATAAGTTATAAAGCGAGAGCTAAAAAATGATTCGTATCCCTCATAAATTATGAAGCGTTGAAACTAACTTAACTTAATCTAAGTTTTAACCTTGTGGCAATGAGACACTGAAAAGTGGAAGAATAAAGCAGTATAAAGTCTTTAAATACACGTGAGTGTAAATCATAAGTTCTATATTTAAAGTTACCGGTGCCCTGATCAACTTCGGCAGCTTTATTAATTATAATTTTTAAAATATCATAGGTTATAAACTAACAATATCGATTGTGGAAAGGAAAAAGGACGTAACATTATATAAAAAAAAATACAAAATTAGTGATATATTCATAATAAGTTTCTACGCTCATGTTTTCACAAGTCACGTCAAACAGGCAAACCTACTTAATATTTCTTCATTCAATCCGACTAAAATAGTTCGCCTGATAATTATTGAAGGGAAATACAAAATTTGACTTTCCGTGTTTCGTTTGGTACCTAGCATTCAAAATTGTATATTAAAGCATGACGTGTATTCACCCACTTCACCCACTTCACGTACTTACGCAATTGGTTTGACCCCGCAGACTGTGGAGTGCAGGAATCATCAATCGTTTTACATTTAATAGTATGATTGTAACAATTACTTTACGACAGAGAATATTTATATTTTAGTTTCATTTTTAAGTATACAAATTAATATCAAATAATTTCAAATACATATTTTTGTGGTGAAAATAATATCATATGTTGCTGTAACGGCTATTGTGCATCAATATGATGAATGACATTTGACATAAGATAATAAAAAAAAAATATGTAAAATTAACAATATATTTACAAGCGCAATGCCAACACAGCAACAATTTTTTTTTTAAATCTAATCATTTTTCCAAATACTACTGATGTCCAATGAAGGCATTATTTTTTTATTATTGGCGTTTTCTTATTCATCTAACTATAGTTTTTTCAGTAAAATAATAAATGAGTATTATTTTACATAATATATTAGAGTACTCAAAAAAGTGTAAAAATGTATTTTTTAAATATTGTATAATATCATTTAGTAAAATTTTATTTATTGCAATATGGTGATTCCTTTTTTCGCTGATGTGCTAAAAACTATGCTAAATGTAACAATGTATGTATAAATAAATAATTCGATATAATTTTATAAAAATACAAATAATACTACCTATAGATAATATTGAAATGCTTAAAAATTGTATACTAGTATTTTTATAAAATAGCCGAGACATTCGTTATTTAATGTAAACTATTTTTGAAAAAATCACATACAATATGTTACACGTCTATGCATTTAGAAATATATATATAATTAATTATTGAGGAAATAAAGCTATGAGTTATGGCAATTCTAAATCAAATCTATTGACGTTTGTAAGAATTGTGTTTATGGTTCGTGGTAACATTTTAAAAATGGCTGCGAGCATTATTATTATTTGACTAAAACGGATTGTCAATGAGACTTTCCATGAATCACGTTGTTGTTTATAATGTCAAAACAGGGCAAGAGAAAGATCACCGTTGAATTGCCTAAAGCCAAAGACCTATCTAACAGACCCAGCGTGTTCGAGAGACTCGGAACGAAAAAGGCGGCGGCGGCCAAGAAAGCGAGTGAAACTTGCAGACAGTGGGCACAGCACGGCACTTGCCCTTATGGTAAAACTTGTAAATTTGCCTCCACACATACCTTAATCAGTCCCTCTAAACAGCGAGCGGCCATCAAAGACTCTTCGGAAATAAAGAGGACTTTAATTAAAGATGATGCCAAAAGTCGACTTCACTCCACCGTCGTTGTCAGATCTGGTCGTACTCCTGAGCCAGAATGGGACAATTGGGATCAAAATGACTTGGAGTATGCCGACGCCGATGTTCTAGAAAAGCGCCGTCAGCAGCTTCAGCGAGAATTAGAAATTCAACTCAAAATGGATACTGGAAATCGCAAGGAAAAAAAGAAAACAGTTCCTTCGAGCTCGTCATCTTCGCGCAGCTCGAGCACCACGAGCGTCTCTAGCTCCACATCTGGAGGCAGCAGCTCATCTACGTCCTCTCCTAGGTATGTAAAAAGTTTCCTCTTCTGACAATATCTTTGGACTCGACATATTATCTAGAATTCAACATACCGAGTGTATAAACTTGTAGCAAATATAGTTATAAGTGACGACAAGCGTCTGAAAGTAAGTTAGTCATGAAACTTTTCGCAAATACATGATTAATTTGGTAGCACTACCCACACATACACTTGCATAGTTACACGTTTCATGCGCACAAGGCAGAGACTCATCATTGTCCAAATTCTTTCGCAATGGTAGGTTGCGTGCATATATAATAGTATTAAATTATAAGGTTCAATTTAATTTTAGAGAGATTTGTGAAGCTAGTCACAAAAATTTTGCAATTTTGTTTATTCAGCTTGCAGCAGGTTGGAAGCACTATTCTCACATCACTCGCGTAGTCTGTAGTGCAGAATTTGTTTATCGAATGTATTTGATACTTGTGAGTATTTTTTTGTAAAGTATGAGCACTTTTTAAAGAACCAGTTATATTTTTGAATGAGTTTTTCTGAGAGAATTTATCAATGAGAATTTGAGAATGTATCAACTTGGCATAAAAATGGCGGTCGCGCTCTTACATAAACAAAGGATAAATGATGGAACACTTTATTTACCAAAATAAAACTGCATATCATATAGTATTTAATATATTAAATTTCAATTCTTTACTTAAACAAGTAAACATGATAAACAAATGACGACTGTATTGGTAAAACAAACAAAAATATAACATGATAAATGTACAATGTTTATTAAAAATATCACATACAGATCACTAAATTAATGGTTATGTTAGGTTTGGATTTTTTTTTTAAATGACTTCTCGTGCTTTAGTAAGGCACTATTTACGTTAAAAAACTGGCTTCAGTGTTCTTTTCAAGAGATGAAATGCAGTATTACCTATAAACATTGAAACGTCAAAGTATCGAAGTGATGTGAAAAATTTTACTACCTACCTGCTGCAAACTGAAGAAACGAAATTACATTTTTTTGACTAACTTCACAAATGTGTCTAAAATTAAATTTAACCAATTATAATATATATCCCAAATACATATTTTTAGTTCCAACAAGTTTTACTAACACCTCATTAACCACTTCATGCTCGGGTTTTTTTCGCAAAAATGGAAAAAATGAATCGATTTTTTATTATTTACGACCCGACCTATTCCAATATTGGACATATGTGCATATCCTGTGAAAACTATAAACAACGCAAATGATCTCTAAAACTTTTATTGTCCTTATTTACTATTGAATGCATGTATACA
>JAGVSQ010005107.1:0-18229 GCA_022683975.1 Rhyacophila evoluta | reverse complement strand
ACAATTGCTCAAC
This sequence comes from Rhyacophila evoluta, assembly GCA_022683975.1. Lineage (NCBI taxonomy): Eukaryota > Metazoa > Arthropoda > Insecta > Trichoptera > Rhyacophilidae > Rhyacophila > Rhyacophila evoluta. The sequence goes on along the minus strand of JAGVSQ010005107.1, from coordinate 18,216 downwards.
CCAATGGGTATCCAGTCCTGCATTTTCAGATTTTTAAAAATCTGACAAGATGGGGAATCGAACCCACATTCCCCGGATCGCTAGGCGCACGCGCTACCAACTACGCTAACCGGGGAGACAGTAAGTATATACCAGAAAATAATAGACATGGACTGTACTGGAATATACACGGGGGCTCAAATTTTATAACTGAAAATTTAAAAAAAGTCCTAAGAAGAAGAACTGGATGCCTTATGGGTTGAATACTCGACAAACAACTAATTCTCAAAAAATAATTCGGAGATTGATATGTTCTATTTCTGGAATAGCCAATTTAACTTTTGGAATAGATATAAAATAAAAACAGCAATTGGCAATAGTCTACACTACCAGAGCAATTGCTATTCATTCAATGAAAAAACCTCAGTATTGGATGAGCCAACTAAAGCGGCTCAATCATATTCAATAAGAAGGAATGCAAAGGCAATATGTTCGGTATAGCAGACACTTATACATTATAATACCTGACAATCGGTAACAGATTCATCAGATCCAACTTTTATTTGGATTCAATCAACTTCTTTAACCCTTGTGCCGGAAGTCAACACAAAATTTTAATGATGATATAAATCAGTGGTGGCTCCTGGCTAAAATTAGTAGGGGTGCCCCGGAAAAATTCTACCATTAGTTTTGAAATTGTGTTAATGGAAACAAATATTAAAAAAACCAAAATTTATTCAGAAACTTGCTCAACCAAAAGAATCGAATAGCTGGAAGCAGGATAATAATTTAATACTACACTTTATCACATTCAAGGATATGGTATACGGGTTTTAGGCACAATTCACGCGGGGTTAAAAAAAACTACCTTCCACCAGCCCGCCTTAGTCGGCACTGCGGGAGCAACAGTGATGTCTCTCCGTCACAGCTTCCTATATGCGCACGCCCACGACAGTCAAGCACCACGTCGCTGGAACTGTGAAGCGCACAGTTTCATACAAAGATGTTTGTATTTTTATCATACGCTGGGAGCTGGATTTCGACATTGGGTTTAAGCATTATATATTTTAAAGTATAAATAAAGAATTAAAGAACAAAAGACTCATTATATTACATCGATAATATCAAGTAGAAATGAGGGGTGCTGCATTTCCACAATGCCAATACGCGACCGGAAACTGATTAAAATATAGTAGATTCACGAAAAAAATGATAGGATTCACTGAAACTTTAATCCAATAATAAATGATTGTAGAAAGTATTCTAAAATATTTTTCAGGTGTAACCTGATTTAGCAGTCAATATCGAGTTGATAATAAGATTAAATACATAACAAAAATATGGGTATATTCATGCCATCAAAATTTTATAAGAAGGGTATAAATAATTATTAGTCCCAATAAAAGCTATGAATATTTATTTTATTTGTAAGTATAGGCACTATAAAAATAAAAATGATAAAATAGTAGAATTAAAAAGGTGTGAAATAATAATTTCATAAATAAGTATTATATGTATACTATTTTTGTCTCGTGTGGTTAAAGAATTCTTCCTTTAAGTACGTTTTAAAAAGGTGTTAATAAGATTTATTTATAATTTATTCACAAAAAATATATAGAAGAGCACTACGCGGCAATAAATTTTATAAATTCTCAAATTGGTGTCTTGTAAAACATGCATTAAAACTGATTTGGGTTCAATCCAGGGCGTTGGAATCAAATTTAAATAAACCACTCCATAATATTACAGCACTTATGACTTAATTTAAGGCTGTATGAAAAAAAATATAAGTATTCTTACTGTGTACCTATATCACTAATCTAGATTGATCAAACAATGAATAGCTTTTATAGAGTGGTCAAAAATATTGTTCGATGTTTATTTTGTGCACTGCGGGATGTCAGATGGTCAATGCAGCGATCGACAAGTCTTAAATAAGTTCCAGTTCTATTGTGAAGTATTTTTATCATGAAAATTTAGCATGGTGTATCTATCAATTATTTTTTCTCGTATTGCAGAATTACGTATTACTCATTAAATAATATGAATCGGCATCAATACTCTTTAATTGTGGCGCGTGGCTGATTGAAAAGTGTATACTGTTTAATAGTAAAGATGGCAGATTCAAGTCCAGAGCTAGATATTTTTTTTATTCTTTATAATAAGGATACTTAATGTGTCGAGAAATTAATTGATTAATGCAAAATAATGCGTCAAGCTCTGTTATTAAATTATGGATATCCATATGCTTTGCTGTCGGGGCATGCGTTAAAATATTATCTCATGTAGACCATAGAGTCCATGACTGTTAAACCATTTATTGATATGCTCCACACGTCTTTGATTTATTAAAGTAAAATTTGTTTAAAATGTATATATGTGAATTTACTAGAATACCTGAAATGAATTTGATATACTGAAAAAAAAATCTAAATGAATGTAAAGCTTTTTTATTGAATAAATTAATATTCGTTTAATTAAATATTTAATTTTAATCATTATTTTTGAAATGTCCAGATCGAATATCATTGGTTTACGTATTAAATACATCTTATATAAGTGCTTCATGAGTTTTAAAAAGCATTCTTTTAAAACTACGTTACGTTTTTAATGTTCTATAAGAGAACTTTATACTTCAAAAAAATGTTAACATTCGTATGTTTCATGTAACATTATAAATGTAATATATCAGATATTTATTCATATATATTATTTATAGGTCAGTAACTATAAAATGAACTCTGAAATAGTCCTTACTACATTTTTAATGGACCAAAAGACGCATGCTTTAAATACTATCACATGTCTTAAAATCTGGCAACACTAAGCATGATGCAATTAATTATTTTTATTGGATTCATGTGGTGAGTGATACAGATTTTTATTTATTCATATTTGAATATAACATTAAAATTTATGAATGCTTATTTTATTTTTATTCATATTTTCAACGCCCAGCTTAAAGTGTTCTAAGAATTAATATATAATTATTCAATGTTTTAAAAGTATGCTTACTTGCTGTTCTGAGACATGTTAAGTGTTTAGATGTCTAGATTCTGAATATTTATATCGATATATTGTATTTTATGAGGATTGTTTGCCAACCAACGACCAATAGATACATTAGTATTGCAATTTTTATTAGAGATTTGATTATTAACACGCCAGCGCTTGGCAACACAAAGATACTTTATATCAGACAATACACACAGTAGTAGCCAAATTTCCGAAATCTTTAAAATTCTTTTTTTTCTGGTTAGATTTTATATTCTATGTTAACTATATTTTATATATTAAAAAAAATGATTCTTATCGTTGTTCTAACACATGTGAAATATATAAAAAACTTTTTTGACCTTATAGATTTTGTTATATTTATTCGTATTTTGATATCGGATGAAATAATATATTACCCACTATTTTCCAAATTACTCATCTGAAATAGAGTAAAGATGAAATGGCATTATTTATAACGAAGCAGCCATTTTTATATACGTTAAGAATGGTTACAAATTAGGTTAGGTTATAATTTTTGTATATTTATTTATATTAAATTTAGTTTAGAAGCAGTGCCACCTCTTAATCTTAAAGCAAATGTCTTATTCATCGCCCGTCGTTAGATAATTGCACTTTTGTTACGTATTGCTGGTAGCATTCAACAAAACTTTCAGGCGTTTTAAGAGTTTGGGCGAACTCTTTAAAAATAAAATAAGATATATTTATACTTGAGTAATAATATATTTTATTGCATAATTCCAATGTATTGTATTTAAGTATAAGCATATCTATTTATTTATATAGTTGGGCTTACATTGCTTCGTATAAGTTATGACACAATAGTATGGACGATTCATCAATACCATGTTCTAATATGGCGATAAAAAAGTATTTTATTTTATTTAACAATTGATTTAATAAACGGTAAAAAATTTTGCAAAGTTAAATCTTATATGAGAATTAAAATGTAAGACTATATGCTCAGTGGTTTAAACTATTGGCTAACAAATAATCTGTCGAGATGTATCAATAAATACAGAAATTAAGATCCATAAACTGCAAATTCAGAGTGTATATGTTCAATCTAAATATACGAATATTTAATACTTTTTTTATGTTATAACGAAGAGAAAAATACACTAAAGAGTTACTTACGGAGTAGAATCAAAAATACGGGTTTGATTCCCACATCTGTCGTATTTAAAAAAAAATGCACTACTTAATACCTATTGTGTGCAATTGTCTGGCAAACAATTCTCATGAAAAATAATGTTTCAAGAAGTCTTCACATTGAGTTCTATCAACGTATTACTGGCAAAAGACGTTAAAGTAAAAAAGTGAGTTTACATTTTACGACAATTTCTTAAGGTATAAGGTATAAGAAATTGTCGAAAAATGTGTTTAACAGATAGACTCAAACATTAAAACTCGATTATTTCAAAACTCACTGTTTCACTTTAACGTCTTTTGCCAGTAATACGACGCAATATACTCCGGTTTCGGTGTGGATATCTTCGCCCTGTATCGATCCATATGCTCCACTTTAGGAGCGAACATGGTAAAAAAAGACGATATCGTGTAACTTGAAGACTACCAGTAGTAACTAAAATTGTGCACTAGGCTATCGACATATTAATATATTGTTTACTATGCCAAAAGCTACGGTGCTGGATTCAAAATCTACTTGATTAATCATTGTAACAAGCTATAGAAATCATTGCGTCAAGCTACATAAAATAAGAGCAAAAATAGAAAAAAATCAACGTCAGAAACAAAGAAACGACATTCCTAGGCAGATATCATTCAAACTCTCGAAAACAAACGAAATTATTCAAATGTGTGAAGACGCTTCCTAATACACATACACACATACCAAATAAAATATAATTACTGGTCGCCACCACCGGGAAATAAGAGTTAATATAATAATAAACAAGACAAAAAAATCATATATATTAGAAGTATTCTTCACACTCGAATGTTTTAGTATCTAATTATGAATTGTGAGATATCATAACTTTATACTCCAATGATTTCACCTCATACTTATTATTTCGAATCATAAATATAAAAAGTTAAAACTCCTGTCCAGCTACTAACTTGATTCAAGTGTACGATAAGCATAATAAATTGCAGCGTTGAATGAAATCTTGATAAAAATGGTGTAAATACCGAATGGTACAAAAATAAGAATCTTTATAAATACAAAGATTATGGAAAGTAATTTCATTAAATTTATTCAAGCCAATTAATTCATCGGAAACCAGTATCTTCACAAAGCTATGTAAATAAATAACACTTTAAAAATTTACCTGCAATAATCATTAATTATGATTTATTAATATTTATGAGTGTGAGATAAATGATTTGTTTGTATTTAACTGTAAAAATATTAAAATTATTATCATTATCAAGTGAAACTGTGAGTAATGGTTGTTGAAATTTTTCAAAATTAATGTGCGGTAGTATTTTAAATACACGACTTCTTTGTGATAATATTGTAATTTCCTAAGATATTTTCTTCGACAATTATTTAAGTAATAAATCAGTAGCATAACATGTTATTATTATTTAAGTTTATACCGAATTATAAAGAACTTTGCATAATAAAATCGTTGAAAAAAATATCACTATCCAAACTATAAAATATTATAATCTAAACGTATTTGACAAACATATGTAAGTATATTTGATTATAATAATAAAATATTAAAAGCTATTACTTGTTTTTTTCTTGTATTTATTATGTTAAATAGAAAACAAATATTGATTTTATTATACAAGTAAAATGAACGGAAATACACACTATATAAACTACTGTTTATTTAACAATTTAATCGACTATAATATTACAACAAAAACAATCAAACTGTTCATAATATTTATTTCATTATTGCAAAAATTATATTTGCGATTTTTTTGGCACATAATGTATAAATGGCATTGAAAGGAAGTAATCTGTAACAATGTTCGTATTGATATTAATATATGAGCTGTCAAAAAAGTTTACATCTAAGCAAGTTATAAGTATATTATTTGCAGTCTTCGGCCGGGCAAAAAAATGTTCGATATTTTGCATTAAAGCTTTATTAAAAGGTTGATTTTATTTATTTTTAATATTTACCTCTAGCAAAGTATTACATATTTTTTAAGGACTGAAGAAAATCATTTGATATTTTAAAAGATAATTTTAATAAAAATGTTTGTATTTAAGTGAAATATATAAATTCATACAATGGAGACATATCTCAGTAGATTTTTTCATGAGAATTGATTTTCAACCAATTTATCGTTCAATTTATTTTCATTTCAATGGCATCCAAGCTGTCCAGCAGCTGTGGGAATCGAACCTGCATTCTCCAACTCCGAACATACACGCTAACGTCTCGGATATCGGTAAAACATTTTTAAAATACACAATATTTAAATACTGTCTGAGTATGAGAATAGATGTCTGAGTGTAAAACCAACATTTTCGTGATATAATAATTTTACAACATATTACATTCATATAAATTATTATATTCTGTATGAAGACTTAGACTATGATTCCTGTATGATGTATTTGTTGATCATATTACGAATAAATTTCATTGGATTAAATATTTTATAATTCGTCGTCAATATTGCAGGATCACGTATATTGATTTTTTGGTCATTTTTTAAAGTATAGGTTTTTTTTTCAATCACTTGTGTTACTATCACATTTTGGCACTAACACATAATTTTTACATGTTTTATCAGCATATGTATAAAAGTAAAAATGTACCAATAATTCAAGAGATTTAAGTACAAAAAAAAAACAATACTTTACTAAGTGACTTTTACCAAAAAATTAAGATACGTGATCCTGCAATATTGGCCACGAATTGCTTCATAGTGTATAGAAATCACTCATTAAAAGCTTAGTCTGAGTAAACTTTAAGCCAATATGCCTGATACGTGTTAAATAATTTATCAATTTACGTAGATGTTATCTGATTAAAGTTTAAAAGAAACATAATTAAATTCAAAATTAACAGTTTTCAAAATGAACATTTGAATTCCAACAATCCAAATCTCTCAGACGGTTTCTCAGCTTTTTTTAATAACTCAAATCTTATTTCTTCCAATATAAACTCGTCCGTCGGAACATATCATTTGAATAAATATTTTGCCATTTACTAAAACGTTTATTGGAAAGATTTCAAAGCAATCATGAATTTAGTGAGTAATTATGTTTTTATATCTTCCACGTTTCTCATACCGCTAACCTGTTATTTGGATAAATATTTCTACGATCGTTTCATCACCAAACCGCAAATCACTCTAATTTTATATACCTCTATTAATTTATATCTAAATAAGTGCCAGTTTATATTTTTCTAAGAACTACTGTTTATTTTAATACTAATATAGTTGTGTATAACCATGATAATAAATGAAAAATATTACATAAGAATCACTTAATATTGTATATTAATTATATTTAAAAAATTAAATATTTTCGATAACTCAATTATCAACAATTTATTGTACATGTATTTTTCGTATTATTTATGAGGGGTATATTCCCAAAGTGAACATATTCCACTATGACACTATGGCATTTTGTATAAAATAACCTTAGAATTAAGCTTGAAAGAATCACGATCACGGTCATATAAACGGAATCAATTATTTAACTATAGATCATATTTGCATATTTTAAAATCGCTCATTTAAATTATAAAAAAACCACTGATATTTGACGAAGGAACAAAAATGATTATACCATAGATTGTGTAGTATATGTACATAATATTAGTATATTTAACAGTAAAAGTAACTGTAAAAGTTTTTTTATACATTAACCATAATTATTGAGTGATGAAAACATATTATTCTAAGCAATATATATAATTGGACAAAATTGACTTGAAACAATATCCTGGCAGACTTTTTCCCCGACAATCAACTAACTGTTCATTTAGTCCTGTATGTTTCTTCTGCCATATTCACTCTCTATGCGATGCATATGGCTGCCAAATACCATCTCCAGGAATTTCTGTTACCCTCGAGCCTTCTTTCATCCTCCTAGGTCATTCCAGCACTCCTTAGTTCCGCTGAATACGTCCTATAGATGGATCTTCAAGGACGCCGGAATCCTATCGGTTGGAAGAATAGACAAAAAAGGTTCAGGCTTTTTATAGGCATCCGTAGCACGTATCCCAGCCAGTTCCAGCGCCACTGCATGACTTTCAAGGTGACCCTTCGCTCCCTTATCCCCGTGTTCTTGATGAAGTCATTCCACCTCACACCCAGTATCCGACGCAGGCATCTATTCTCAAAGCTCAATTTACGGTTTCTTCGAGTTTTAATGTTTAATGATTTTTATAATTCTTCACAGCTGTCTAGAAAAAATATTTTTTGTTGTTTTGTATTGACAAACTATGTTTATTGGATTATTATTCAATGTGTTTAGTGATATCAAATCATTTTTCAACGGATTAAATCAACACGTCGCTTGAGTGTGAAGTCTGCCTATAAAGGCAGTAAAAGTAAGGTGGAACACACCTATTTATCGTTTTTTACTGATTTTAATTTTATTCTAGGTAGACATAAAAATATTAAAATATTTTAATATCCTTGCAGAAATGGCAGCATTTATTATTTGATAGGACGAAATTCACGACAAGTGTTATATTCGTAATTAAAAATGTCCCTCGCTTGTCACAACGGTTGGTCGCCGCAGCTGTCGCTAACTGTCACCTCCGCTCATTCGGATCATCCAACATTTATACAATTAAATTTTAATTATATCTTATCAACTTTATATTTTACTCTCCTTCATAATTTTCACAAATGTCTCGACGCTGTCATCGGCCCTATTGGATGAACGGAAAGGGCCAAATAATAATTAAAATTAAAATTAAATTAGTGAAACTACTTTCAGAAATTATCCCACCTATTAAACTATTAATCACCTGTCAATTGTAATTTTTAAAAGCTTTTAACCTGTGATCTAGAACTAATGTTTTTGCATAAAGATGACCATTTAAAATAAAATAAAAAATTAGATGTATACTTACAAAGTAAATCATTATGTGTATACTATATTGATGCTATTTAAGCATTAGCACTTTTTCTCGGTGAATGAATACTCAATACAGTTTTTATATATATAAATACAAAGTTATTGAAATAAAAATCAATAAGGAACACATGATCGATATTTTCCAGTTCCATAAAAAAAAAATACAACAGCTATCTTTGACATAGTTAGTCGTTCAAAGACACATTAAACATACTTGCAAGATCGGGAAAGCTTGATGTTTTGAATAGCTAGGTATGTCACGAAGATAGTTTAAAAAGGGTTTTGTATCTACACATTATATAATACTATAAAATAAAATACAAATGTGTTTGTCTAACTGTAACATGAGCTCATCCAAAATAGTGAATTGTAACAACGTGACATTTTTACATGCCATTTAACTGTCTTTACTTAGTCAATTGTGTTACTATTAACTTTTAACATCATCGCCGATAGTCAAGTAAAGACTAAAATATTACATACAGTCAAGTATCGAACTAAATTTGTATTAACATGATGAATAATATTAATTTGAACGAAGAACGAATTTCAATCCATCACAAGTAAAGCCGAGTAATAAAACTAGTATTTAATCATATGTTAAGTGATAAAGTGTAGTTTTTTTTAATTTTTCGAAGATAAAGTTTTAATTTTATAATTTAGGTGTTTCGTGAATTTCCAATTTGTTTGAAAACGCGTCGCTAAGTTGTGAATCGCTACTATAAGCTATTCAATTTAATTTTTAGTTATTTTCAATTATTTAGTAATTTTTAATTAATAATTAATTCTTATTTCAAAGTTTGCACAAGCTTTTATTAAGCAGTACAGAAATAAATCATGATAATACTACAATTATGAATACTTAAAAAACAAACTAAAAATAGAAATGTACAAGGAGGACGATGAAAAGAATTTAGCAAAGTCTGACGAGCTGAAATCTTAGGTCGTTATAGATTCAAAAGAGAAACGGCTTAAAATTAAATATTTCATTTCATTTGACTCCTACAGAAGTTTTTATTAAAAACACATTTCGCAAATTAATAAATATAATTGTCAGAAATAAAATAAAAAAACAATTTTCCAAACAAATACTTTAGCCTGTTTGCTTTTAATTTCGTCCTCTACTTGAATTTATTTTCCGATATTATTTCGCTCCTTCTTTCCAATTAAATTTATTTCGCCGGCGACAAATCAAAATATAATTACATTGTTTTAAAATTCAATATTGGCCATTCTGTTTTCTACAAAACGCCTTCGTTTGCCGACTGCAAACATCGTCGAGTGTTATAATAAAGGCTACACGTTTCTTTTTAATTTGCAAACATTCGAATTAAAATTTAAATATCCCCGCTCATATTCATTTAATTCAAGTGTCCCCCTGGCGGCGAGACGTGCGTACAGATGCCAAATTAATGATCGGCCATCGTCGCAATTGGTATGGAGATTTGGACCCGACAGTCATCTGTTCTATGCCCCCCACCCCTGAATTGTTCCCCCTTTTGACAAAAATTACGGCAAAACTTTTCAAGTGTCTCATCTAGATTTCATTTAAATGCGTTTGGCTTGTGTAGACATCAGTGTTTCCCAAAGAAGCCTTCAAAACTATTATCAATTAATAATAATACTATATTTTTACCTGACTGTCGAAGCGTTCAGTAAAACGATCACTCCAGAATATAAAGTGGATTGATTCTTCTTTGAAAAGTGTATACTACTAAATGTGCCCTGTCTCTACCCACTCCGTCCTTACACCTCAAACTTAGCCTTTAAAAGCCCATTACACTACACAATTTCAAGGCACCCTTACCCTTACTAAGTGCGGTGTAGTAAGCTTTAGGCACTTAAATCACATACAAGAGACCCCGCGCACTCTGCAGTAAGAGCACTCAATATTGTGTAGTGTAATAGGCCTTTTAAGCTTGAATCAAGCATATCCAGGTCTTTATCATTGTGAAGCAATCTCTTTTTGCCAGGCATATTCCGTGAGTAAATATTAAATACCATACACAATACTTAAATTTCCACGCAATTTATTGTTCTGGAGTTTTAATAACAAAATAAATCTCAGTCACAAGTTCTTATTATAATAGTTCTTAAATATTCTGAATTGTAACAGAGTACTATATTTTGGTTGGATTCCTGGCGCTTATCATACATAAGTTTCTAATTTAATTACATGGGGAAAAAATTATAATGTTCTTTATACACTAATGTATTAGATATTTATACTGCAATATAATATCCTATGTATGCTTCTTTCGCATTGCAGAGAGAAACACTTCACAGAAACATGAAAATAACTGAAGAGAGCTTTCTAGTTCTAGTTTTCAAAAAAGTGTGGTGTTTTTGTTCTAGCTTGAAAAATTACAAGTTAAAAATATCAACTGCCTGAGATTCTTGGAAATTTGCAATATGTAAATAGCAGGTGTATTCATATGAAGTTGATGATGCGGGCGTAAATTAAAATTAAAAGAGAAAGAACTATTTTTTGTCGATAATTACATGGGGGTGGAAATTATTTGTGCGAAAAAAACCTACTTATTGTTTACTAAGATACCAAAATAGTGGAAAAGTTTGTGTAGAAATTAGATGACAACGAAAATAAAAATATTTTGATATTTAAAAAGGTAAATTGATTGTCAAAATGAAAAAAAACACCAATCGGAAAAGGCTTAGTCTAATTAGTCAAATTTTGCGATTACTTTGACAAGCTTTGATCGTGACATCAAATACGTGAGTACGTCTACCATCGGCCCGTGGATGAGACCCCGCCTTTCGGTTTATTCAAATAATACTGGCGGGCCATAAAAACAAAAAAAAACTTTTTTCAACAAGCTTCCAACCATTCACCATATTCATAATATAATACTAAGCCGATCCTTTGTATGGCTTCCGCGACTTCTCTGTGACATCCCCTCCGTTTATTTTACGTCTAGATTTTTTTAATGACATCGATCTCATTCGTCTTTTTGTGCATCGATCAAATATCATTATGGCTGCCGAACCAGCTTGTGGAAGTTTATTAAAAAATGGTAGTTACAAATATGTATAATACGAGAAAGAAACAAATTTTTTTACTCACTCTCACACACTTTAATTCTGTTGGTAGTTATCTTTAAACTACGTAACGCAAATGAGACATTAAACTTTAAGCGTTTTGTTGAGCTTTCATGAAAAATGGCATGAAAACGTCAATTCGGAAATATTGCTCATATTAGTCAGATAAATTGATGAATCAGGCCCAACTTTCTTGGGCTGACTGTATTAATATCATAGAATATGAAACATATTAAATAAGGTTTTCCTGATTTAAATACTAAGGTAGACCAATGGATAAAAATAAATCCAGTAGTACAAAAAATGTTATAATATAAATATTATAATGTAATGATCATTGTAGTTCCATAACTTACCAAAGAAGCATTATGGTCGTACTTTTCATTTAATTAAAAATAAATCAATTATTATCATTAATATTATTAAGAATTATGGATATTATTTTTATCTATAAAGAAATGGTTTTTAATTAAAATGACGATAATGTATTTATAATTATGATATTGCTTTTAAATATGTCTGTAAAAAATACCAAATACACAAGCACAAAGACATTTTTCTTAAAAGAACATCAAACGATTTTTTAAATATTATTTACATTTAAAAGCAAATATGAAATCCCGGCATGTAAAAAGATTGAATGATCATTAAAATACACATTAAACGAGATAACAGTGCGTAAATAATAAGACATTAGAGACACTGCTGTAAAATTATACTTTTTCAAAGAAACAGAGCTAAGGGATAGCTATCAAATTGGTAAATATAGCAATAGATGAACCCACGAAAAATGAGTGATTACAAAAATAATGAATTATGTGATTTAATATTATTATTTAGACATTGTGACTAACTTATCGTCTTTATTTTCCTAACGCAATATTTTAAATCGAATCATAAATTATATGATAGTACATAGTCTAAGCATGAAAAGTCCGGTAATAACTATCGTAAAACGCACCTAATAATTGATGATGAATAAAATTATTAAATCTATCGCAAGTGAGGCGTTAGAGCTTACGCCAAAAAAGTTTTGAAATAATTTATCATCCCGTTGCTATTTTATTGATATTAGTTTTTGGTTACTATATTGTGTAATTTAGAAAGATTTATACAATTAAAGTACGAATTTTATTGTTCAAAATAGTTAACACCAAACTTACATACTATAAAATTGTGTGATAGTGAAAAACATGAAAGACTTCAGTATACATTTGATAAGCCTAGCAAATTGATTAAATGTCATATTTTTTACTTGAAAGCGATTTAAATGGAACTACAATATGTTCATATACATAGTCATGAATCAAATCAATCACAAGTTTAAGCGGTCATAAGCCGAGTTTCATATAAAAAATCAAATTGTCATCCCAATAAGAGAAAAAGTGAAAAAATTCAAATTTAGCCATATCTATTTCGATTTTGATTTTTGACGTAAGTGGGAATGGTCGTAAATCGACACCTGACTGTAATGATAGCAGAAAAACAGTCAATAAAAAAATGGCTTAACGGGTTTTTTATTCATTCTCACAGTCATTGTTTCTATAATAATTGATGAAAGTCGTTTATTTATTATTATTTTACATAGTGGTTATTGAATGTTAGTACTTCGGTTCACAACATAAATTATATAATTGGCACAATGTGAACAAATCATAAATAAACCAATTGATTGTGTAAGAGAAAAAAAGCCATACAATGTTTACTCAGCTGGTAAATATCAAAATAAGCTTAAATTGATTTAAAAATTGATTGGATACTACGCCTTATAGCTCCACTCTTCTGAGTTAAATGATCATCTGGTACATACATTGCAATGCACTGAGGTTGCACAAACCGAGAGTCGTCAGTGAAAAAAATGTCCCCATTTTTTTTTAGATCGTCCCGAGTACATTTTGTTCTTTGAGGGGATGCTTTACGCACATCCAGTTGGATTACGTCACTAGGATACCTTTGTCGGTGGACCTGTTAGTGAAACGTTAGTAAACCTGAGGATTTCGAATAATTTATATTTTTTAAATCTAGCCATGAATATAATAACTAAATAAGATTATATCGGTGTAGTACCGGCTGCTTTATAAAAGCATTTTGCTTCTATTTTTTATTGGAAGCTTTTGTTTTTTAAGCATGGTACATCTTATAACTTAAAATGCGAAAGTGAGTATTATACTTTTTGGAGCGTCAAGCTGTTTGTGATTCTGTTGATACAATACAATTATATTATAGCATTAATAAATGCTTAATGTAAAAAGACTTAAAAGGTATAACTTGTCAAAATATATAAAAAAATAAACTGATAATGAAAGTTCTTTATACTTTAATTACATAAAATATTGAAACTGTCTTTTATCCAAAGCACAATTTAATATGAAAAAATTCTTCAGCAGTAAAAAAATGAATCTTCGAAACAGCAGCCACGTCATAAAAAAACTGTCTCCAACAGCATTTACGTCAAGCATTCACCCGAATGACACTCACTCATCACATAAATTAATCAACTGAACGTAACTGTCAACTTTCTCGAAATATTTATACACATATGCAAACTGTAATATCTAAATTATTACTTTATATATTTTCGTCGGGCGTCAAAAACAGATAGTTTAGCATCATTCATAACATCACAGCTATTTTCGACAGTGCTTGTAATTTCTTTTTTCTTATTCAATTTATTTCCGTGTTATGTTATAATATGTTTTCGATTAATAATATAGACTCTAATTTTCAGTATAACATATTGAATGGTAGTCTTTTAAATATTAATAAATAATTTGTAAATAGATTAATGTAAAACCTGTAAAAAAAATATTGATCCACTATCCTGTTAATAAAAAAAACTACAATAAATCAATAATATATGGTGTATACGATTTTGAAATATATGTAAAATTAGTTATAAAACGAAATTATTGTGGAAAAAGAACTTATAGCTGTATGATTTAAAGTTTAAATAATATATATGGATTGAATTAATCCTGGTTTTCCACGCCTGCAAGGGAGAACAGGGGAGAAAAGTTTCTCAAAAGGTTCGTTACCTGGAATTTCACGTAATTAATACTGTCAAGAAAGTTTTCATGGTAGAAATTAATTACAGGATTTCTCCATAGGACGAATTGATAACGATATTTAATTGAAATATGAAATCAACAATGGTTTTTGATAATTAGCTATATCGATATTTGGATGCAAAACGTTGATTTTTTTAGTAAGTTTTCCGATTTAAATCGATTGTGTTTTATTTAAACATAAACTTATAGTATCTTAACTGTCTGGATATGGATGTCCAATGACAACCGATTCACGTGTAAATAAAATTTACAATGCCTAAATTGCTATGTCTCACAAGCTTAAAACTTGCATATTCTATTTCATTCCAACTAGTACTGTAATGTATGATTTTAGACATTATTAAATATAATGACAATGTAGTGGATAGCGCACTTTACTCATAGACATTCCTTCAACAAAACATGTTAATGATTTCTTCGTTTATTGACTTTCTTTCAGAAAGTTTTAGGTTCAACTTCCATGACGGTATATTAAAAAATACAAAGTAAATGTCTTCCGTGTAGAATACAGGTTAGCGAACGCCTCTTGCATTCGGGGAATGCGAGTTTCATTCGTACATCTGCAATTTTTTTAAAAAATCTGAAAATACACAGCTGGATGCTCACTGGCTTGAACAATTGTTTGACAACCAATTCTCGTTAAATATAATTTGTCAAGGCATATCTTCGCATTGAAGTGACCCATATACTCAATTTTCAGATTGAATTTGATTTAAAAAAATACAAGGCTGTGCACTCAATTTTTCTGATAATAAACTGTAAAAAATAGATAATATGTTCAGATAAGCCTTCACACTCTAAAAGTCCATATGTTCCAAATTTGGCGTAGTTCAAATAAAATGTTATTATTAATACAAAGTTTGTAAATCACGCAAAGCAAATAATTTGAGTAGGTATTTAAGGTAGTTGTATAAGATGATAGATGCATGACTACAAAGGTGCTCGGCCCCTTGTATTGAACACTTGTTAGCATACTGCCAGCTATGACGAGCCTTTACAACATGTTGAGTGTCACTGAAGTGATGTCACTTATTACTCCCTAGTAAGTATTACATAATGTTTTACTCACAAAATGCAGAGGACTTAAGTTTTTGATCCGCTTTAGAGGCGGTGCCCTTTCATATAATATTATAATATAAGGGCGAGCGCCCATAATGTTAAATGAAGCTCTATAAATTGTGCAAGGAATCAGTATCCGGCGTATCATTTCATACGTTTCACTTGAAATCTTATTTACGTGAGCTAGTACATTATATGATTATGGAATAATTTAATATTTTAATCCACTTAGCGAGCTTAAAAGCACAAAGCTTCGAAATTTACGTAATTTTTACGACTTTTACACGCGCATTTTTGTCATAATTTTTAATATAATTAAATATGAAACCTAATACATTATATGTGAAGGACATTTGTCTCATAGAGTTTTTCATAGAAAACTTTGAACATGAGTTATTGGTTCCTATTTAATATAGTTAAACATGAACCTTTTCCATGCGTATATTATATTGTCATTTAAAATAATAATACACACACATATATCCTCTTCTTGTATCGATAATTCTCGATGTGTCGGTATTAATTTATAAGAATAAAATCTATTTCAATCTTCATATCTATTTCAATCTTCATATAAAAGAACAAATATTAAATAATTATTTTCGATCTATAGCGGACCACTTGCTCAAAACTTACTGCTTATTATAATACTCGACTACGATAAAATATATCAAAAGAATCTAATAATTTCAGCACGATTTATTGTTAGCCATTTGCTTAACCTGTTAAACGAATATCCAGTACGTAAGTATAACTCATGAATCTGGGGTTACAAGGTTCCTACTATCCAAGATTCCTGATCCAGGATAACTCGTCTACTGACGATGAATCATGGTGCGTGACATTGTCACAATGATTCTGAGTATTAAAAGATGAGATTATATTTGGGGATATGAGAAATCTCGTTTCTTTGTATAATTGAAATAAATTTAAAAATGTAAATACGTACATATATTTCACATTTGAAAGCTGTTGAGTAGATTTTACAGTAAAATCACGATATAACGGATTTAAGTATCCGTAAAGAAGAACGATTTAATTTATTGTAAAATGGTTGTAATGGTTGGTTAACTAATGACCAAGATGCCTACATAGATTTAAAAGTTCCTGGTTTCTATAGGAATATTTAATTACATTCAGCTATCAGTTCTACATACATTATTTTAATATTGAAGTATATATACTTTAAAAGCTTATTTCATTTAAATTTTAATAAACTTAATAAATAATCTATTATAACAAGGAACGGTTTAAGATATAATTAGATACGTGATTTGCAAAACGTACCACTTCATACATTAAGCTCAAAGTCTTTTGTTTGATTTCCTTATTTTAAATTAGGCTTTGATGATGAAATCATCCAATGAAAATGCGCTCATAATTAAGGGAAGGAATGCTTGTATAAATAAGGGCAGATACTTGAAAATTCCATCCATTTAATTCCCTTTTATTCCACAAGTGCAATATATTTTTAAATACTACGCGCTTACAATCCGTATTTATATTGAATGTTATAAAAATAGAAAATATCACATGAAATATTTCTTTCCTAAATAATATTAAAAATTAAACAGCCACTTTGTTCATTCTATTTAAATCATTACTATTATATTATGTTCATATAATCATATCTTTACAAATAAAATAATTTAAATTACACAACAGTACTTCGTATACCACATGAAACAAATCTTACAGGAGATAAAAATTAATTTCATCATTATTTTTTCATTACTTCACAATAAAAAAAGATTTCGTTTTATCTTATGTGATATATAGTACAAAGTATTCCCAGTTTTAGTATATTTTTAAGTATAAGTTTATTGATTGCTACGATTCTTTACGACTAATTTGGAAAAAACATCAAATCAAAAAGTTGTTACTAGAGCTTTTTTAAACTTTCTGAATTTTTATCGGATGTGTGTATTTATTCAAACAAAAAAAAATGAAAGTTTACCAGTTTTAAATAATTCAAAATTTAAAATCAATTTCCATCAAGCA
>JAGVSQ010005105.1:0-18235 GCA_022683975.1 Rhyacophila evoluta | reverse complement strand
TCAAGACGTCTTCGCATTGTGGAGATCCATATACTCCACTTTCGGAGTGGATTTCATCACACTGTGTGGATCCACATGCTTTACTTTGAGAGCGAACATGGTATACAATTTATATATAAAGATCGGATTATCTTTAAAAAAATGCCATAAAAGCGCTAATTTAAAATATGTAATAAGATTTTCTTTTTTCTTTAAAAAGATACAACATCCAAGTGAGCGTTGTAGCATCAACATGAAGAAAACGTGACTAAGTAATATTAAAACGTCTTTCAGATATAGCGCCATTTCATACCAGTCCACACGTGTGACGTAACAGCCTATATTATACAACGCTAGTGGCATCCGGCGGTGTGTTATGTGAGGAAATAAATGATATGACGCGCAATTCCCAGCCCATTCACGAAGTATCAAATTGTCAGCGAACCCTGCCTAAGCCGAACGTCTGGCCCTGACCCGGTGACCTACAAAAGGCGACCTGCCAAATGTTGAAATCGCCCTTACAGGCCGCCCAAAGCTATGGGTACACTTTTAACGTAGAATAGGCCGATCTATCAATGAGTAAGCAGTCCGACGTAGTGATGTTAAATCCACATAAAGTATTGACGTGTAAAATGTATTGACTGGTATTAAAATAAAATAGTCGAAATTGTATTTTTTTTACGCGAAGAAGTTACGTTATCGAATAAAACTTAGTATGAATATAAGTTTTTAACTCTTTAAGTCATTTTTTTATCAATACACGTTTAAACACTAAATCGTCCACCGCTATCAATTCAACTAATATTATAAAATCAATCAAATTGGATATGCTGACTTGTAGACATAACTCTTATTTTTCTAAATAACGAACAAAATAAACTTAAAATTTATTTCGAATTGCTAAGAATGTGTATAACATTACCACTTGTGGCCGTTTTCTGAAGTCAACCATTTTTTTACTCATTTTTTTTTGTGATGTTTACGTATTTTATTATAGCATAAAAATAAATGATATCATTGCAATGACTTCCACATATCATTGATAGATCTATTAAGTATTTAACCATTAAACATAACTCTTTTTTTTCTAAATAACGAACAAAATGAATTTAAAATTTAATCCAAATTGGTAAGAATGTTTACAATATAACCACTTGTGGCTGATTCCATTTCGGAATTAAAGGAGCACTTGAGAACAAATTTTAACTCATATGACTACTTTATATGATATTTTATGTGTTTTTGTGAACAGCAATATGAATAATCGTCCATTTCTTTACATATTATAATAATAACACAAAGAGTATAACGGAATTTTTAAATGCTGAACGAAAATATATAATTTGACTGTAACGACTTCCACTATCGTTGATAGATCTATCTTGTATATATATTAAAAGACATAATAACATTTTATTAAAAAATAATAGAATGGCTTTGAAAATAACGCGACAAGACGCACGGATGTAAATGTGCGTCCATACCCTTCAAAGGGTTTAACTATGATTGATGTTGGCCTATTAGTGTGCATATCTTTGTAGAAATAAAAAATGGCGTAACCCTAAGTTTTTGCAAAATATCTTCTTTTTTTAAATCACAATGTATCACAATCTCTCGACAATACAACACGAATGAATGTTAAATCTCGTCCATTGTTAAGACTCAGTTACCATAGGTCTCTGGAGCCACAAAGTTATAGAAAACTTCTTTGTAAGATGTCAAAGATGAAAGTGATTTGGGAACTCGGAAGGACCTTTCAAGGACTGCGTGATAAAATGGTCCGTAAAGTTTGAATGTATGAAATCGAAATATCGTATCAACACAGGTATCATTTGTGAATAAACTCCAGACGATTACAAAATATGATAAAACTACATCATAAATTTAAGTAACTGACCTCCAATAGCCCAACAATGGGCTCTTTGTTTAAATATCGTAAATGTTTCTTATTATTTTTTTACTCCATTCTTAAATGAATGACTCTTGTAATATCGACTGTGCTAAGAAAAAGGACGTAAACCTCAGCTATTTTCGAAGAGCTTTTTTTATAATCATAATGTAACAGCTTAATACACGTTCTGACAAATGTAGATGAAAGCTGAAAATGCCAAATTAGTATCTGAATTAAGCTTTTATATACAACTTAATGTATAGTCTATAAAAAAAAATATATAAGCTTCGAATGCCGAATTAATATCTAAATTTAGCTTTTAAGCTTGAAAAAAGGATGGCCTGTCAAATTTGCGAACATGAAAAAGGACTGCCACCATAATATTTTAATTGCTTTTCTTAAGTAACTAACTAAATCAATATCAGATGAGTAAATAAAACATGAGTTTTAGTCTCCGTACACTTTAAGGTTATCTCTATATAATATTTGACTGTGACACAAAATCATTCAATATAGCATAGCCAATATTGCAGGAGCACGTATCTTGATTTCTTAGTTAGGGCACTGAAGTATCGTTTGTTTTTTTGCAATCTAAGAGATCGTATTACTGGCAAAAGACGTTAAAGTGAAAATGTGAGTTTTGAGATAATCGAGTTTTAATGTTTGAGTCTCTCTGTTGAATACATTTTACGACAATTAATTAAGGTATAATGTATTATACCTTAAGAAGAACTCGATTATCTCAAAACTCATTTTTTCATTTTAACGTATTTCGCCAGTAACACGACTATATTATTGTCACATTTTGGCACTAACATATAATTTTTACATGTGTTATAAACATATGTACCGATAATACAAGAGATTGCAAAAAATAAAACAATACTTTACAAAGTGACTTAAACCAAGTAATCAAGATATGTGTTCCTGCAATATTGGCAACGATAGGTTTTTTATTTTATATTATTTTATTATTATATTAGGTGTTTTTTTGTGTGGGTTACGTCCTTTATTCTTCCCAAATCCGATATATATTTTCTAGGCCGTCCTAAAAAAGCTTACGTTTATATTTCCATGTTCTGTTACGTAAGGAGAAGTGAATTATTAAATATACTCGTAAAGAAAAACAAACAAAGCTTTATACAGAGTATAAAAACAAGCAGTTAAAGCTGCCCCTAATATTGAAAGTACCAGGTAGACAAACATTGGCATTTGTAAACATCTCTATCGACGTCGGTCAGTATAGTTCAAGGATTATTGATACCTTGAATGGAATGGGCAATAAGCTACCTTCGAAGGCAATTCATTTCGGACCAACCTTGTCCTTTGAGAACTGATTGATAGAGCTCAAGGATTAAATTTCAATATAAATAACCCAAGCTCGTAGATGTTACTAGTTACAAGGAACTGAAGAGTTAATGCTATCGAATTGTGATATAAATTAACCTTTGATATAATTATTGGACTTGTTTTCAAGGCCACTATTTTATTTTGTAGATATAATTTTATTATTTTTATTTATATAAATACTAGATAGATATATCAATGATTTTAAGAAGAATTGTATCACATTGGAAGTTGTCTGATAACATTTTATTTTTTATCAACGCGAAATAATTTCCTAATTACATAGAATGTGATTTTTATCGATTGTTTAATGTAAATGCATCATAATTTTGCCAAGATTGTACGAACATTACATTTTTTATTGCTAAACGATTAAAATATCTACAAATAATAATAATTACTTTTATTTAAATCAACTATTGAAAAGAAAAAGAACGTAACCCTCAATTTTTCAAAATAGTTTTTATTCGATAATGTGAATGTATGTAATTTAATGTACGTTTTCTCAAAAAATGACGAATTAGTGTCTAAAGTTAGCGTTTAAGTTTGAAAAATGATGGCCTGTGAATTTAGCGCCAGGAAAAGTGACTTTTACCTAATCAATTTTGCTGTTTTTTCTTAAATAACTAATAAAATTAATATCTTATTGAATAAAAAAAACACCAATTTTAATCTTCAAGTGCTTCAAGTTTGTGCCTATGCAATGTTTCGACTTTGGCACAAAATCATTCAATAAACGTTTTTTGTGTCTCCTGTAAATTTTTCTCTGTGTGAGTTAAGTCACTTTTCTTTTTTGCAATCGATATAAAAATATATTCAACAAATGAATACAGAAAATATTCTTGAATCAAAATTAAGTAGCTGTTATTGTGTTTGGGTAAGGATTTGTGTGCTTGACACATATTTATTTTGCTTTGTACGAAGAAATCATAAAAAGAGCTGACATCTGTCACGTAGTACATTAAATCTGTAGAAAATCATAGAATGTATACATTAAAAAAATGTGACACGTGTCAAAGACCCGCATCATAAAACACGTGTTGTCAGTGTCACTGGAATAATCATAAAAATAATATGGAAAGCATTGAGGAATCCACAACGTTTTCGCCTGATGGAATCAATTCAAGGAGTCGTACTCTGACGAGTTTTAATACTTTAAATCAAGGGAATCATTTTACTACCAAGAGTCTTTTGGATATTTATAATTCGACTGTAGAAAGGAAAAAGGACGTAACCCTCATCTTTTCAAAATATATTTTATTCATAGTCTGAATGTATATAACATAATACAAGATACACCAAAAGCATTCAAGCTGAAAATGCCGAGTAAGTGTCTAAATTTAGCTTTTAAGTTTGAAAAAAGGATGGCATGTGAAATTTGCGACCAGGACAAA
Source organism: Rhyacophila evoluta (assembly GCA_022683975.1). Taxonomy (NCBI): domain Eukaryota; kingdom Metazoa; phylum Arthropoda; class Insecta; order Trichoptera; family Rhyacophilidae; genus Rhyacophila; species Rhyacophila evoluta. The sequence continues at coordinate 13,624 of JAGVSQ010005105.1, read as the reverse complement.
GGACTTCCACCAAATCAATTCTATTGGTTTTTCTTAAATAACTTATTTTTGAGTAAATAAAATACCGGTTTTAGTCTTCGGGGACTTCTACGTTGGTTCCATGTAATGTTTTGACATTGGCTCAAAATCATCAAAAAACGTTTTTTTACCTCCTATAAAATTAGTTATATGTGGCTTACGTCTTTTTCCTTTCTACAGTCGATATTATCATTTGCAGGCCAAATAAAACTGTCAACTAGTGACGATTTAATGTGATTTTTGATAGATTATAACAAAAAAGAAATTTTTGTGTATTTTAAATGAATCGAGTAAATTATTTAAAAACATATTTAAATATATTTAATTAAATTCTTTGCATATTATATATTTTTGATTAGCATATATGATTAGCGACCGTCTAGAGATACTTCGAGAAAATTACCACAATTTGAATTTAAATAATGAAACAAGTATTAAATATTATTTTATTAACGATTTGACAATATAAATTTTTACCAGCATTAAATATTTATACCATAAATATAAATAAACAGGACGGGACGCCAATGGGTTGAGCAATTGGCAGACGATAAATTTTCGCGAAAAAAAGTCTATCAAAAATAAGTTTGCAGAAATTTACTTACAGCATTTCTAAAGTGGCCATTTTTACGCTGTTGAGATCCTATGCTTTACGTTACGGATACGGTAAAAAATATAAAAATGTTTATTTATAATATATACACGGACCTTTCATCGCTATTCACAATGAAAAGCACTGTGATTCCATAACACAAAATACAAGATTATTTTATACGTAATCCTCTTTCATCAAGGGTGTAAAAGTGTAAGAGCTTATTCTAAAGCTTTTGCGGTAAAAGCACTCATCCGAAATATACAATGATGTTAAGTGGCGGCAATACATACATATATTATTATAACTTTTATAATTTATCCCTATTTTCGTGTTTAAATTAAAATAATGGTGTTGGTGTAAAGTCGACATGAGAATAAATTAATAAATTAATCTCGAGCATTGATTATACAGAATGCAGAAAATGAAAACAATACGTGGACGAACTTTGAACTAAATATTAATGAACGAAAAACAACTATTTCGCTGTAGAAAATACTATATATGTATTATATTATGTTGTGCGGCAATACATAAATGATGCTAACATTATAGAGATCAATACTTGTGTTTAATTTATTTTTTTGTCATACTTTAAAACAACGATATTCAAAATATTATTAAAACCGAGAACAATGTACTAACTGACTTTTAAATCAAGAAAAATGTATGCAAGGTTTGATAAATTAAAAGTATTGAAGTTGATAAGTGTAATACAGCCTTAATATGAAGAAAGTAGAATACCGGATCTGAAATAACGATCTATAATATGGAGGCTTTAAATTTTAAATATTTTTTACTTACATATTAAACTATCAATATACATATATATATATATTCTCAAAAAGTGTAACATAAAGATATTTACAGTGTGAAGATATTCACTCCATAAATAAATTATTATCAACTGTGGAAAAGGAAAAGGACGTAACTCACACATAACGAAACTTACAGGAGGCACAACAAATGTTTATTTAATGATTTTGAGTCAAAGTCAAAACATTACACAAGCACAAACCAAAATTGTTTGAAGACTAAAACTGGTGTTTTATTTACTCAATATGATATTAATTTAATTAATTATTTAAGAAAAACGAATAAAACTTAGAAGCCTTCTTACCCGATCGCAAATTTTACATGGCATACTTTTTCAAACTCAAAAACTAAATTTAGACACAAATTTAGCATTTTCAGCTTACGTCCTTTTGATTGAACGTGTACTAAGCTGTATACATTCTTATTATCAAATAAGAGCTATTTTGAAAAATTGAGGGTTACGTCTTTTTTCCTTTCCAAATGCTTGAAGCTATTAGCAGACTTGACTCTAATAAAAAATCGTCTCTTTGTTAACTATACTCACTAATTACCGCTTAAAACAATGATTGATTTGCATGAAGTATTTCTATTGGATTTATGAAATATTTACAATTTACAAATTATATTACATAATATTTTAAGCTCTTATTCGATACTCACTATTATTTTTATACATTACACAAAATACAAACAACGAACAAAAAACAAATTATCGAACGCATATGTACAATTAAGTTTATGTGTTACTTCGTGTATATGAGAAAAATAGGCTTAACAATGTATGTAAACGGAGAAAATCAATGCGTTTTTTCAAGGACTTCAATTTAACGTAAAAGATTTTGAGTCAAATCACGGACTATATTTTTTATAAAAACAAATATCGTTTTATATTTTGTATGGAAAGATATAATAATTTACTGATATGCCGATAGTATGAAGACAATTTGTATCGAAATAAGAGACGATTTTTTTCATGACTACCAACTCTTAGCTATTTGATGAGCTTATATATAATATTTGTTTCCGAGACAGATCCGTTTTCCGATAAACAATTTTCATTTTTTTTCGTCGTCCGGGTTTGGTCTTTTGTATTTAAGGTTTAAATGGAAAAGCCTATTCAATTCTATGAAAAGAAATCATCGTCAAGGTTTGGCACAAAGAGCTTAATAAAATTTCACAGAATTGACGGGAATTCATATAAATACAGTTGATTGAAATGAATTTTATATACGAAAGTTTGTAACTGAAGTAGTTAAATATGTTAATTTAAAAAACGAATACCATTAGTCTTCTAGGAATAGAAATGTGAATGTTCTAGTCGGTGAATTGCAGTCCGACACCATGTCACTTGAGTTGATCACGAATTAGTCACGTAACTCGAGAACTAGGTGTATCTAAGAACTACCAGATTTTATGCATATGTACGTGCAATTATTAAATCGAAATGGGTCGTAAATATTGCAATGGATTCTTAACTAGACGTTTGCGGTTGCTGGTGAAACTCGATTGCCTATATAACGTGGTATAAATTGAATTTCCGATACAGTTTGATATTATTTATCGACGCAATTCAAGCGAGATTATCCCCTCACACTCCCAATATAAAAGCTTCGCTCGGTGTTTGTTACGTAGCGAATTTTTCAATTTGAATTTTTCATTTGTTTTATTGATATTTTAAAATCCGATGGTTTGATACGTGTATATATTATTGTTTACACAATCGTTTTCAATTAATTTCATTTGCATGAATTTGATATTTATATTTATTTAATATTAATTTTTCTTTATCGTGTTCGTTCCAAAAGTGAGCCATGTGAATCTCAATAGTGTGAAGATTCATATGGACAGATATTTTGACCTGACAGTTGGTTTTCAGTCAATCGCTTAGTCCACTGAGCTAATAACAAACTGAACTGATCGGGAGATTATTCAATTCGCGTAAACAAAACTATTAATTCGATAACACTAATCATCACAGAATGCCGCGCCCGACAATTTAAACATTTTCCAAACGTGGAAGTTCTCTTTATCAATATAAAAGCAGTTGTCTGAATCCAGTAGTCAGTCAAGAAAAAGTATCAGGCACCGATTACACGCTAGTCGCTCGTCCGAATTCCTCATTTCTCATGTATCTAAATATATTATTGTCTTTGTAATATTTAAGAAACATACTATATAGTGTGAATTTAAAGTAAAATAAAGAAACCGCAAAGATTGAGAACTGCTTAACACAGTGCTCGATCTGCGTGGCCATTTTTGAAAAGCCAACTCGAATTCTGAACATAACACGTGCATAATAACATATTGATTTTAGAAATGAAATGTATACATTTGCATTATAATATCTTCTACAGTCTTCACATTGCAGAGATCTATACACTCAGTTTTCTAGTATGGATATCTTCACGCTGCGAAAATCTTTATGCTTTACCTTTATAGCTGATATGGCGATATATATATATAGCTATGGATAAGAAAAAGGACGTAACCTTCAGTTTTTTTCGATAATCACAATATATACTTAATACACTTCATAACAAAAAAATTTAAGCCGAAAATGCCGAATAAGAGTCATATTTCAGCGTTTAAATTCGAAAAAGGATGTCTTGTCAAATTTGTGACCAGGAAAAAGGGCTTCTAACATTGATTTTATTTAAATAACTTGTTGAACGAATGGCAGATTAAGTGAATAAAACACTATTTATAATCTTCTTATTCTTTAAGGTTGTGTATATTCAATAGATTAGCTTTTAAATTCGAAAAAACGATGTCTTGTCCAATTTGCGACCAAGAAAAAGAACTTTCACCACATCAGTTTAAATATTTTTTCCTAAATAATATATTAAATTGACATCAGTCTGATAAAACTAAGCACCAATTTTAGTACTCGGGTACTTTAAAGTTATGTCTATTTAATATCTTGACTTAAGCCCAAAATTATTGAATATGCGTTTTTAGTCTCCTGTAAAATTTGTCCTGTGTGGGTTACGTCATTTTTCCTGCTTTCCGCAGTCGGTATATATAAAATTCTTACCGTAAAATTTTCAATAGTAATATTTTACAATGAAAACGTATTTTAAACGCTTGTATACAAATCTGAAACCTTTCACGTCAGTCATTCTTGATTTTTCACAAAAAAAAAATGCCGCATTTTTATTTTTTGAACTTGATTAAAAGGCTCCGACGATTTTTAATTAAAAGACATAATGAGATGCCTCGAATTTCGTTTTTTTTTTGTTGAAGCTATTTATAATACAAAGTTCGCACACCGGCAGAATGAAATTCTTCCGAACATAATACAAAATCATGTCGGCGAATACCGCAAAAAATCGAAACGATGTCATAAAACGAATGTATAATAAATACCGCAGGCAGTGTGGGAGGACGATGAATATATTTTGGACCCTTTAGGGGTTGTTTAATTAGGGGTAGTCATTAGCTGTCACTCGATGTCAGCAGATTTAAATCAGCGACGGGTCAAAGAATAAATATTAACGTTTAATATTTTAATGGTCGAATAATTTCATTAAATTATAATTTAATATGTATTGCTATTAATATGTGAGCTATTTTTAATGCATACATTCTATAAATACTTAAATTTTTCACCGCTATCAATTCAACTAATATCATAAAATCAGTCAAATTAGATATGCAGATTTATAAACAATGCTCTTTTATTTCTAAGCAAGGAACAAAGTAAACTGATCTTTGTTTCCAAATTGGTATGAATGTGTATAATATTACTACATGAGGCCGCTCCAATTTCAAAATCAAAGGAGTACTTGAGGACAAATTTGAACCCATATGAATGATTTATGTGACATTTTATGTTTTCCTGTGAACAGCAAAATAAATAATCTTCTGTTAGTTAACACACATTATAATTATCGAAAGAAAATAAGGGAATTTTCAATTCTGAATTCAACTCTTTTTTTACTTATGTTTTTCGTACTGTTTATGTACTTTTTCTAGCGTAAAAATGAGCCTCCCCGTAGCGTAGTTGGTAGCGTGCGCGCCTAGCGATCCGGGGAATACGATTTCGAATTTCCATCTGTCGGATTTTAAAAATCCGGAAAATGCTGGACCGTGGATGCCTATTGGGTTGAGTAATTGTCTGACAAACAATTCTCGTGAAAAATAATCTGTCAAGACGTCTTCACATTGCGGAGATTGCGGAGATACATCCAGTTTTCTTTCGGAGTGGATATTTTCATACTGTGTGTAGATCTATATGCTCCACGTTGGGAGCGAACACGGTATATATTTTTTTTTTTTTAAATTAGTGGTATGTATGATTATAATGATGTCTACATATCATGGATAGATTTTTTTAGTATTTACATTTTACTAAATAATAACATTTTATAAAAAAATAAAAGAATGGCTTTGAAAACAAGCTGATAAGGCAGGCGCACGGACGTACCATGTACGCCCATACTACTCAAAGGATTAATAACCATTGTAAATATGTTTAGTACTATCTACTATAAAACGGCATGCGTAATTTGAACGACTGGATGTTAACTAATCCTCGTAAAAATATCAAGAAATATAGTTACATTGAGTAGATCTATTATACTATACGTTCGAACCAAACAAATTTAGAAAAGAACAAAGTCTATTGTGGCATATTATTTTTCATGAGAACCGATTGTTGGTTATTGATATCTTCTACTTAAATAGACATTCAAAACATGTTGACTTTATATATAAATACGCAAATTATATGTTGGTAGTAATAATTATAAGACATTGATTCAATACCAAGAAAATAAACTCTCCTAAACCAGACTTAATATTTTTAAGTAAGTTCAGAGTAGGAATCGCGCACACCTTAATAATGCACGATTTAAGCACATCTGACCTCACGTTCGACACATCGTAGTATACGAGTGGATTTAGCGAAGGGATGATGTAAAAACAAGTACAATTACAATATATGTAGTAATTTGTGGCTTACATGTTTTTCAATATAAATAATAATGAATAAAACAAGGCTTTTTAGTGTAGTTGTAAGACTAAGTGTGCGACGTACATCGGGATATAATTATCAGTGTCTTGAAAAAACTTTTATCATTAAGAGACACTTGGAAAGTAGCAACGAGTGTTTTCTAATTAAAAATCGCAGCGCACAGTGGGCGGACTCTTCAATTAATAACAATGGAGTGACAGGATATGACAGGGCTTCATCTATGAGAACGTGGAAATTTATTTCAGCACGTGGGCGACAAGAGAAAGATTTAAATTCTAAAGCTCAAATGATTAAATATCAGAGGTATTTTTTGTAAAAACATAAAAGCAAATAACAAAAGAAATATAACTTAAATATGATATAAAAAGTATCCAATTTCTACCTCACACGATGCTGTGCTCTCATATTGAATATAGAAGGGGAAAATGATTAACCCATAGTTTTTCCAAACAACTTTGATGACAATATATACACATAATACACGTTCTATCAAATGAATTTAAGCTGAAAATGACGAATTAGTCTCCAAATTTAGCTTTTAAGTTTGAAAAAAGGATGACATATTAAATTTGCGACTAAAAAAAAAGGCTTCCACCTACGCAGGTTTTTCCTATTTAATATTTTGGCTATCGTCCTAAATCATTAGATATACTTTTTTGAGCCTTCTGTAAAATTTTCTTTGCGTAGATTACGTCTTTTGTTCCTTTTCACAGTCAAAATTACAAATATCGACTGTCGAAAGAAAAAAAAACGTGGGGTAAAAAATACAAGAAGCACAACGAAGGTATATTTCATGATTAAAAAAAATAAATATTTACTAGACACAGTTTTGAAGTGCATGAAAACTACAATTGGTGTCTCATTTAACCAATCTGATATTAATTTAATAAGGTATTTAAAAAAAACTAATAAAATTGAAGTGGTGCAAGCTCTTTTTCTTGGTCGCAAATTTGACAGGCAATCTTTTTGTCAAAATTAAAAGATAAAAAAAAATAAGTTTTAGTTTGATGTTTTCAGCTTTTATTCTTTTGACACGTGTTAAGTTATATACTGGAAAAAAGGCTTCCATCCAATCAATTTTATTAGTTTTTTTAAAATTACTTATTAAATTCGTATCATATTGAGTAGTTTTAGTTTTTATTCAGTTCAAGGTGCAATCATTAAATAAACATTTTTTGTGTCTCCTGTAAAATTTGTTTAATGCGGGTTACGTTCTTTTTCTTTTCCACAGTCGATTTATAAAAAGATTGTCACGCGATTATGCATATTTTCAAACTTCAGGCCATTATTTATTTACTACAGAAACCGTGTAATTACGCCATTTTATAGTCGCCAGAGTTTCTCAAGTCGGTTCGACCATTTACCGGACCGGTCGGTCATTGCGACTTGATTTATACGAAGGATAATTTTCTAGCTTTTAAAAAATTTGCAAAATCTTACGACGAACGAGAACATTTCTTCACGACAATGCTTAGTTAGAATAGGAATCACGCCCACTCTAGTGCACGCCAACCAACGTCTTGGGAACTGCTCCTGGGACACTTACGAAGAGCGCCTCACGTTTGTTAGGCCACGGTATATGCCTACATAACGGGTGTGGAGACGTGGCGGGTGGTGGAGGGGAAAGCAAGCCAGAGGACCAATAAATTTTTGATTACGCGATTACGCTTTTTTGTTAACGCCGGTGTACGATTTTATATTACAAACGGGTATGAAACAAATTAATATACGTTATTTTTATCACCTATATTAAATATTTTCTTCGCGTATGTATTATAATAAACAAGGCACGTCAACGTCTAGCGGCCGGATAAAGTATTGACAGTCATTGTGAATAAATATGATACCACACTGATATTCTACGAGGGCAACCCTGCGGAAAAATAACCTTTTGTTCCGTGCAGACAATCTTATCGTCTTCAATCTCTCGATATCGCAATATCGAAGCAACTTCTATTCAACCCGATATCGCTTCTCGAGTTTACACAATATATGTACCTACTAAAGATTGCCCGACTGCCAACGGAAGAGTACTAAAACTCTACACATATTTGGAAGGAGTATTTCCCAAGTGACTTTACTGCAATAGGTCAAAATTTAAACGAGAAAATCGATACAGTTTGTTTAATTTGATTTCATTTATATATAGCATCCAATTTTAATCAGCATATTGTCATTTTTTTATACCATGTTCGCTCTGAAGATGGAGCATATGGATCTACACAGTGTGAAGATATCCACGCCGAAAGAGGAGTATACGGATCTCCCGCAATGTGAAGACGTCTTGACAGATTATTTTTCACGAGGATCGTTTGTCAGACAATTACTCAACCCAATGGGTATCCAGTCCTGCATTTTTGGATTTTTAAAATCCGACAGATGGGGATTCGAACCCACATTCCCCGGATCCCTAGGCGTGCACGCTACCGGGGAGACATGAGAGGTTTATTTTCAAACTGACTTTATCTCACTATGTCGAAATTTAAAAGACAACATTTAGAACAAGTATTTGTTGTATAAAATAATCACATAGCATGCTTTTCAGTGTACATTTTTGTTTTCAGTATTTTTGATTTTTCCTACTTGAAATTATTGCATGAACTACCAAATTTGCGTGCAGGAAAGAAGTGATAAACCTCATTCATGGCATTATTGTTGTGTGTGGGTTAATGCCTTTTGCATAATCAAGGTAAAATAATATTTTTTTAAAAAATCGTCATTATCTCGTTAGTAACTTGACAGTGCATATCGTCTGTGGAAAGGGACAACGACGTAACCTTCAATGTTTAAAATAGCTTTTATTCGATAATCAGAATGTATACAGCTTAATACACGTTATATAAAAAGGATTTAAGCTGAACTTGCCAAATTAGGGTCTATATTTAACTTTTAAGTTTGAGAAAAGGATTGCTTGTAAAATTTGCAAACAGGAATAAGAGCTTTCACCTAATCAATTTCATTGATTTTTCTTAAATAACTTATTGTATTAATATCATATTGAGTAAATAAAATTTCAATTTGTCTTCAGGCACTTCAAGGTTGTTTCTATGTAATAATTTGACTTGACCCACAATCATCAAATTTATTGTGCCTCTTGGAAAATTTATTCTATCTGATTTACATCCTTTTTCTTTTCCAAGATCAATGTAATGGATGTTCTAAAATTTGATGACATAATAAATTTGACGGCGTTTTTTCGGTACACCTTAGTTGATTTGTTTTCAATTTTTGAGACTCAATTATAGAAATATAAACACAATTGAACAACGAATAGAAACTATAAAACAATCACTTAAAATGGTGAAAATTTTGAGGAGAAAAAATGGCGGAAAATTCATAATATATATAATGATATTATTGATGAGAAATTAACAATTAAGATATATATGTTCAAAAATAGATTGATAACTCATTGAAACAGATAATAAACGTTTGAAAAAACATTTCATCGAAGTAATTCTTATTTAAATAATAATTCATACATAAATAAATCGAATTAATAATTTAAAAGCGCGTAGATAATGGCTACACTTTTTAATGTAATAATTACGATAAGCTGTATTTAGTTTAAATAGCTCAATTATAACAACAAACATGACAGCGTTCACGTTTTGCAAATCGCCCAAAAGATAGCTACGACCTTGGGAAAGGACACTGGGAAAAATTAGAATGGGATAGAAATAAAAATAAGGGGAGGAATAGAAAGAGAAGCAACCATTGAGCATTTTGTGAGGGATAAAGATTGAGTCTGTTTTGCGACGATATTCTTCTCACGCAAAATCGTTTTCAACTGTAATTGTGATAAGCCCGATCCAATCGTGGCTAGAATTACTTTGGGTAACTTGATATAGTATTTCAATTATTCATAAACAGTTCGCTTTTTTGTCTTTGAAAATGAAATATTCCATTCTTTATGGGGTATGAAACACACAATTTGAGATGATTCAAAAAACGGGACGCCATTTTCAAAATTTGCTGATTTTATCAAAAAATGTCAGTTGTTATCCATAAACATATAAATTTTAAGTTGAAAGATATTATCTTTTTTTTTTAAACCATTTTCGCTCCCAAACTGGAGCATATGGATCTACACAATATAAAGATATCCACTTCCAGTAGAGTGTATGGATCTCTGTAATGTGAAGACGTTTCGACAGTTTATCTTTTACGAGAATCGTTTGTCAAACAATTGCTCAACCCAATGGGAATCCAGTCCTGCATTGTTAGATTTTCAGATGGGGATTCGAACCCGCATTCCTCGGATTGCTAGTCGTGCATGCTACCAACTGCGCTAACCGGGAGATATTATCTTAGAGATATAGTATTATACCAAAGGAATTATCTTAAAAACAGCTGTGTATTAACGTTTTTTTACGCTCAATAAGTGTAGCATAGGCATCTTCACAGCGCTAATCTATATTGGCTGTGAAAAGGAAAAAAGACGTATCCCTCCATTTTTTTTTAAATAGCTTTTATTCGATAATATGGATGTATAAAGCTTAATGTACGTCCTGTCAAAAAGATATAAGCTGAAAACGCTGAATTAGTATCTAAATTTGGGTTTTATGTTTGAAATAAGGAAAGCCTGTGAAATAGACGACCAGGAAAAATGGCTTTCACCTAATTAATACCATTTGTTTTTCTTAAATTACTTCTTAAATTAATATCATATTGAGTAAAGAAAACACCAGTTTTAATCTTCACATAGTTCATGGTTGAGCCTATGTAATGGTGAGACTTTGGTTCAAAATTCATTAAATAAACGTTTTTTGTGCTTCATGTAAAAACAATACTTGTCAGTTACATCTTTTTTCCTGTCCACACTTGATATATTTATTATGTATTTCACATCAGATTTGTTTTATATTTATTTTTTATTTTTTTTGCAATGGCAATAAATCTGGCGTACTAACTAACTATTATTGATGTTCTTAAATATAGACAACGTTTCAATTTCAAATGAGTTCATTAACAATAGACGTGTTAATAATCGATGGGTATTTTTTTGATACAAGTGCATTATATTAAAATTCTTCATATTTTTACCAATATCTCAAGATTTACAAATAAAATACGAATTTACGAAAAATACGCAACATATGGCGATGATATTTTAATATAGCTAATTAAAATTGATTTATATGAGCAGTTGACTAGAATCTCTGCGTACAACGGACTCTACGCGTAGGCGAAACGTCCCTATGGATCTTTCCATTCAACCAGTGGACCGTAATGGCGTCCCACCAAAGATATATTCACGGTGATGGGCCATTAATTCGCCATTTCTGCTTAAATTTGACAAATGTAATCGTGACGCCGTTTTGTATAACCGGCCATTATACTTGCCGAATCATTTCGCCACCACAATTTGAGAAGGGAATGAGAAGTGAAACTCAGCCATTCCATCGCTTTGGGATTGGTTTGTCGAATATACCAACCGTCAAATGCTCAGAAAATGAAAAAAAAAAATGTAAATTAAAAACATACAAGTAAATATATGAAGGTGTCTACGCCATTTTTTAAAAATCATATGATACATTATAAGAGAATAGAATTACAATATATAAGATTATATAAACTACAGTAGCTATTGATTCTTTCTGTTAACGTAAACTTGCAAATCATTCGTATACTTGCTTTCCCCTCCACCACCCACCACGTCTCCTTGGCGAGGTTTTGGTGAGTGAAAATTGCGACTTGGTTTCTACGAAGGATAATTTTCCTGCCTTTTAAAAATTTGCAAAATCTTACGGGGAACGAGAAGGTCTCTTCTCGACAAGGTTAGATAAACATTGTATAATTAGTCAGAATAAGAATCACGCACACTCTAGTGCACGCCAACCAAGGTCATGGGAAGCTGCTCCTGGGACACTTCTGGCACTTATGAAGAGCGCCTCACGTTCGTTACGCCACGATATACGCCCTATAACGGATGTGGAGCCGTGGCGGGTGGCAGAAGGGAAAGCAAGTCTTAATAATGGTATTAATTCGAATTAATTATCATGATATTCATTTACTGGTTTAAATTTAATTTATATTCATTCGCGTATTTTTACCACTACGAATTTGTATAATATTATACAAAGATATTTATGTCTACTGTTTTGAAGGAAACCTTTTAGAAATAACAGATAAACTTTTAAGAGTTTGTGATATAAACGAGACAAAAACGTTATTGTTATGGTGGTGCTTTATTTGAAATATTCAAAATTTCATTATTCTTCTTTTTTTTTTAATGATATATTATATAACATACTACAAAGAGCTTTATTATGTAAATCTAGACCAAGGTCGACGCTTTCTGAAATACTTTTTTTGAAAAGTTTAAGACCATTTAGAGACACAATAGGTAACCCATGGGTTTTGTAATTTCTTGGGATTTTTCTGCCTTGTATAGATCGCTCTAATATTGAATTTCAGATCATTTATTATATTATATATTATTATACTGCCTCCGCGGTAGCGTAGTTGGTAGCGTGCGTGACCAGTGATCCGGAAAATGCGGGTTAAATTCTCTGTCTGTCGGATTTTAAAAATTCTAAAATGCAGGACTGGATGCGCATTGGATTGAGGAATTGTCTGACAAACAATTCTCGTGAAACATAATTTATCAAGACGTATTCACATTGCGGATATCTAAATACTCCTCTTTCTGAGTGGATATATTCACACTGTGTAGATCCATATACTCCATGTTAGGAGTGAACATGGTATAATAAATAAATATTATATTCATAGGTATCACAAACATTCAATTAAAATTTTCGAATGTAACAACATAAGTCCATTTTTGAAAATTTTCCTGGTGAATGTAAACACTGATTATTTTAACATTTAATTTTACGATTATTTTTATGAAAAAAAAACCAAATTTAAACGATTTATTCGTACAGCTGCTTACGAATAACATACTTTTGATAGATATGAATACAAAATGGCAGAATTATATATTTTACAGGGTAGGTTTCAGATCCGAATGAAGTTGCAAAATGTTGTTTAAATAAAATAAAAAAATCTTTTCTCGTTTTGAAATCGTGAGTATTTTTACGCAGATCGTAGACTTCATAAGTTTAATAGCAACCTACAAAAGTTAAAAATCTTTGGAAATCCAATTTAGTGTTGTGCAAGGTATCATCTTGGTGAAGTAAGAATGATTTTCACAGTTTTATACTAATAAGAGTGCCCACCATCCACCCGCCCCGTCCTCACACCTGGTCTTAATC
>JAGVSQ010005104.1:0-18236 GCA_022683975.1 Rhyacophila evoluta | reverse complement strand
TGCTTGACCAAATAGTCTCCAACTTTTCATCATTATATGTATTTTAATTTCAGCAAATTTTAATTATATATAATTTTGCAATCATCACTATTTCATATCTATAAACTCTGAAAATATGTAAAGAGGGTTTCTTATCATAGCAGCGCAGCATACGCGTCATAAAAATATAGTAATTAAATACAATAATTAAAACAAAAATTCATTCGAACAAAAATGTACTGCTTCAAAATATTTTTCATAATCAAAAAGGACACGCAATGAAGATGTAGATAATTCCAAATAAATTCAATTGAAATTAAAAGCATACAGTTAAGTAAAGCTTAATTTTTTTTATTACATAAACAGCTGATTAGCATCAGTAACCACATATGCGTCATTAACGAATACGTGCACTGCGCACGCACGAAATACATCTTATCAAGTAGGATTGTAATCGTATGGTGTTGACGTCATGTGGAATTGTCTGGATGAATCATTCTATCTTTCGATTTTTCTGTTCATCCAGTCTGTTTTTGAGCGAAAAAACTACAATTGAACGGAAGTTTCTTTAAGATGACAAATATTTTGAAAGCAGGTTTTGTTTCGAACATTTATATATATATTTAAAGACGCGTAATTAAATTATGTTTAATTTATTTTAGTAAAAGATGGAACGATATTCAATAATAGTTTGTTACGATAAATATATATTTTATTCAGCATACTTGAATAGTAGTATTACATTATGGATCAGAAAAATAAATAAAAACATGAAGCATTTTTTAGGCCGACAATTGCCTTGTTTTATTATGTTTGAAGTGATCGAGCCAAATTAGAAAGTTTTTAAATGTCTAGTTGCACTTTTATAAAAGAAAACAATCACTTATTTCTACTTAAAACACCTAGATGGACACGAGCTTTTGAAATCAGACAATAATCTACATTCGTCAAGAGAAGATATTTGTAAAATGCAATAAAATTTAAATTTACCTCCTACCAGACCTGTGTAAATTTTTCAGTTCAATGCTTATCTAGTAATATTTAAAAAATATATAATTACCTTATAACACGTGCAATTTAATTGTTCCATTCAAAATTATAATAAATTTGACATTACTCAAAACAAAAAAGTCCGTCAAATGACAAGAAAAATCTGTAGGTAAAAATCTGCTAAGACTACAAGAAAATTTGAGTCATAACTATTAACTCATCAGAACTAGTTACGTCAGCTTGCACTGCTAATTATATCAGATACATATGATTCAAAAGATCCTTCAATTATTTCCCAGCTTCAGTAGTTTATATAACTAAACAAAAAACTTTTTACAAAAAAATGTAAGGAAAATATTTAAGCAGCATTCTACGGCGTAGACCAGTTTAGCGTAGAGGTCTACGCTATATTGTTATTTCCAGGGTTATTTCTGAAAAGACCAAAAAACACAAAAGTTTAAGACGCAAATAAAAAAATTATATCGGTGGAAAGTCAAAAAATTATAATTCCGAAATAAAAGTTTCTTTTGCTTTATTATTAATATTTGTAGCATGTTTTAGCCGTTTGAGAACAAATATCTAGTGATGTCATCATATAATACAGGGCTAGATTACGTAACGTAGCCAAGAGGAAACAGACTTTGGCACCTTTGATTCCTTAACAGTGCCGTTCCGTGAAATAATATTTATCTACTTGTATTATACTGTGACATTATTTTTTCTAAAATCTCGGTGGTTTTAAAACTATATTTTTATCAAATTAATTTATTTAATAGAATCATTAGAAGTTGCAGATTATATATAATGATAATGTATTTTTGGCTTTTCATTGAATTGGGTCAAATATAAAATTACCATTTTTTAATACTTATATTTAAAGGAAATATAATTACTCGCTGATCGATTGTCGAATACAAATCACTCGACATTTTATTCTTTAAAAGCATAAACAATAATAATATAAAAATAAAATTTAACTGACAAGCGATCTCAAAACAGTTTTTCTAGATAAGTCTTTACATTATGGAGATCCATAAGCTCAACGATAGGTTTTGATAAAGTAAAAAGATAGCATTGGTTTAATTTACATACCGTATTTGTCAAATAAACAGACAATAACGTAACTCACTGCATGGTATATGAAATCAAGATAAGAGTTTCATCATCTTTGAATAGTTTATTATAATGTTTTTCGTTGAAAGTAACTGTGAATAGGTACCATATTTTAGCATGTCTCAAATATTTCAGATGTTAATTAATTATTTATAAATAAAATTAAAGGCAACTAATAAATAAAAAAAATATGTTATTGTATGAGACATATACACTACCTGCTTCCAAATGAGTGAATTCCATATTATTTCGTATGTTTATATTATATTTTGAATAAATAAATGTCAGTTTTATAAAAAACGACATCTAGTGTCATTAAGATTAACTGAAATTGCATTTTATTGCATATTTTTGAAGATGGCAGTATTCACCGTGTAAAAAATAACAAGTGAGTTGCTTACCCGGATATCATTAAAATCTAGGCACGCCACAGACAAAATGTTTCATGCCCATCCTACACTGAGAGCCAATAATAATATGTATTATTGGGTAGGTAAGCAGTAGCAAATTAAAAAAAAAAAAAAAGCACATGGTACGCGCACGGTAACCGCGCAACACGCGTGCGAGAGGTCGCGACCTTCTATTAGGGACCTGTCAAAATCGCCGAGTGCAAATTATTAGAAAGAAGACGAAATCCGGCAATTGTAACCAATCGGTAACATGTTGGATAGACTACAACGTGACTATGATGGCAGAATTGAAAGCCAGTTTATTAGTCACCAGACACAATCCGAATATTTTAATTATAATATTATTTAGTTTACTTGATATGATTTTTTTAAAAAGTGATCCACTATAAAGGATAAAGGTATTGAGAGCATTATCCTGTGATATAATATTATATTATTCATGCAATTTTGAATATTTAACTGATGACGTCCGACGGAAATGAATTTTTAATTTAGCATAAATGCTTTCTATATACAAAATATGCGCGAGCAAACACATGGTGAGATAAATTTACTCGATTTACGATTATGGTTTTGGCTCCAATCTCTTCTAACTTAGTCATAATTGCTTATGTCGTTAATTGTGGGAAGCTAATCATATCCTCTGAAAGTTACCCCACATGACAGTTGAAAGGCAAGAGCTTCTCGAGACGGTTCAACCATTTATCGGACCGGTCAACTATTATCACATGGTTCCTATAATGAATATAATTTAAATATAAAAGAATGCGGCATTTTACGGTGAGCACTGCCAAGATAAACCTTGAAATTAGCAGGGCTTAGTTAGAATACGAATCATGCACAGACAAGAAGCTGCTCTTAGGACACTTCTGAAACTTTGAAGTTTACCTCACGTTCATTTCCTTAATGCATACGGGTATGCAAAGTGAGGGGAGGGGGGTCTTTGGTATAATGTAGAAAGGTGAAATATGAGGCGCAAAAACCGATGCATATGAAAGTTTAAATACGTTGAAATATGTACAATGTAATTATTTGAATTTAATTATTTGTTTATCATTCGATTACTCAATATCAACGTGTTAGGATTTAATATTAAATGTAAAATCTTCAATATTAAGGATACTTATTTATTATGATGATTTAATGTTTTTATTATATGATTAATTTGAGTCAAGACTGTGGATATGTCTTTAGTAATTTCAATGTACTTCATAGTTATCTCAAAAGTTTTCGGTCATATACTCGTATGAATACGTACGCCGTCATTGATATGTAAAGATTATTCTGAAATAAAATCAGCGCGTTTCTTAAATTTTAATGCATTCCAGAAATGGGTGATGTGAGGCATGTGCTGAGAATTTTTTATTTGCTCGAGCGCGGGTCAAGGTTTTGTATAATAAATTGAAAACGATACAACTGAAGACTACAAAGTGGCTAATGTAGTCGTTTTGAAGAAGAAACTGAACTGACTACTATTATTATCAGCGTAGAATTCACTCTTTCACGAAGATACATACAATGCTGTAATTAAAAGCATCAGGATATGCATTTTGTTTATTTTTAACCACATTTAACATTCTTTATACACGTTCTTTCTGAAACTACAGCAAATTAACTGTGGAAAAGAAAAAGGATAACGATAATCACAATGTAAACAACTTAATACGCGTTCTATCAAAAGGGATAATGCCGAATTATTAACCAAATTTAACTTTGAAGCTTGACAACAGGATGGCCTGTGAAATTTGCGAGCAGAAAAAAAACTACCTGCAAATCAATTTTATTGGTTTTAATTTCGAAAAGAAATTGAACCCGCATTCCCCGGATTGCTAGGCGCGCACGCTACCAACTACGCTACCGGGGAGACACCGCGAGGATATAACTAATTCAATTAATTTTAGATTGGATGCATAAAGCTCCAGTTATTTTGTACCTATATCATCAAATATACGTTTTTCGTACCCATTGGAATTTTTTTTATGTGTGGGCTACATCCCTCTTCCTTTCCATAGTCGATATAGAACTCCACAGTATAAAAATGTTCACTCTAGAAATGATGTATGTATATGAACTTCCGTAATGTGAAGTCTTTTTTATCTTAAGAGATTTTTCTCAGTCAATTGTTTCAATTGTCAGCCAGTTCAGTTGTTCAATCCATTCAAATTTCAATTCTGCATTTTTGGATTTAAAACAGTCTCTCTTTCTCCACCACAGAAAGGAACTAACTTTATTATTAAATACATATAAAGAGTTGAGAAGTTAATGGCATGTCGATATGCAAGAAAACAATAGTTGGGTGTTGATCGTGATGCATATTAAAATATATATCGTTGCATATATCATATTTGTATACTGTATTACGTAATTCACAGAATTTTTTTACAAGTGTCTTAAGCCGAGGTCCCTGTGGGGCGGTGGTTAGGTCTTGACAACTATTTTATGAGTTGAAATTTAGAATTTTTATTAAATAAAATTATTAAGCTAAATGAAGGTTCTATAAGCCGATGTATAACATAATAAATTACTCACAGCCTAGAGGAACATGCTACTGCACTCTGGCGGCAGAAAAACTCTTTAATAAATACATAATGTGATATTTATTGTAAGAATACAGACAACTGAGAATATAATACACGTCTCCTACTTCATATATATTATATAAAATTAATATTAAATAAAAATATAGATAGAACCACAAAATTAAATTTGGCCAACACTGTGTAAATTTTTAAAATAAATAGCTCATTGACCGGATATGCCCGTCAATTTTACCGGAAGTATTGTAGCACATTAAAATTAATGACTTCGTGCTATTAGTTATAGTGAGTATAAATAATTTATGAGTCACATTTTTTATAGTATAAAGTTGAAGTATGATTATTTACTCCGAAATTAGGATAATAGAAGGTTAAGGTTTTCTCAAGCTCTATAATCCAAGCATTTAAGATTATAATTACTCTCTTGAAGTGGGCAATCCGATGTTTATATATTACAGGTTAAGTCAGAAAACTCAACAGACGTATCAGTAAATACAAACTGAAATTTCAGTTTAATAAAATACAACTATATATTTTAGATACAAATTATTTTGATTATCATGTCCGGTCCAAAATTTGAGAATATGGATTTAATATGGTACACATCTGTATTCTGCAGAGTTGGAATATATTGTATCTTCAATGTGAAGACATAATATGACATTTTTTTGACTAGAAGTTAGTTATCAATTAATTTTTTGACCTATTGGTCAAATGCATATCTACATTTGAATTCAGCAACTGTGGAATCGAACGCGCGACTTTAGACTCCTAAGCGCGCACGCTGATATCCCAGCCACCGGGAAGACGATTAAAATAATTAGTATTAAAAGAAAAATGAATTTAAAAAAAGGATGCAAAATAGTAGAAATCGTGTTTAATTACAGTTATATTTAATCAAATCTCTCTCTAACACTCTAAAATATTTATGTTTTTGTGTTCACTTACTCGTTATGTAGTTACTAATCGACTTACAATATAAAATTTTATAAAAACACGTGTTTCTTTACCCAAAGTATTCGCCACTTTAATTTAAATAATTCTAATAATGGCATATTTACGATTGGGATGGGGCATCCTTATAATAATTTAACTTCACGACATTCTCACCGACCAAATTATCGCACGTTTTTATCGATAAATGAATACGCTGCTCTAATACTAATTGTAATATGCTATATCATGTGGCATGTGTTTCAATACGTAGATAGTGTAAAAAAATAATTTATCATATTACAATTAAAATTCTTCATTCAATAGTTTTTAAATTAAACTGCTAAAACTTGGGAAATTTAGAAAAAGGAAATGGAATTATGAAAAATAATTTTTCATGGTAAGATTCGTTGTTACGTGTAAACGTAAATTTTTAAAATTTTAAAAGTGTGTAATATAAGCTCAAAAACATTTTAAAATATCTGAGTTGAATTATAAAATGTATTTTCAAATCTCGGAATGTAAAGTCCATAGATCTCTCAGTTTTCATGAGGATTGAATATCAGCCAATGGCACTCTGCTTGTGCTGGAAGTGTAGCTTTTGCATAACTTTTGTCGTTTTGGTTAAATGGTATTTCTATGATAAATAAAAAAGCGTCAAAATCGTCACTTCATTGTGACGATAACTTATCAGTTATTATATATTTAGCCATTTGCTTAATCCACTGGACCAATTTCTTTGATTAAATTACGCATGATGAAATATTATTCGAAGCTTCGAAAACGATTATGTAGCATATTGCGCACCATCCACAGAATTGAGATGTGCGACATTTTACACATATGTATCATTATTAATGCACTATACAAGTAGATCAGCTAATAAAAATTTGAATGTATAATATTTATTTACGAAATTACTATACATTTTTTTCACAATAAATCTCCATGTATTACAATGAATATTTGAATTTTATATTTATACCAACGATTCTTTTATGAAATATTTGTTGTCAATATATTCGAAAAAGATTTTGTATACTGGTTTAGATGGTATATTGTTCTTCTATATGAAAATTACTTGTTCAAAAATTCACCCTCGAATTTCACCATAGTGTAATAAGTTGACTTTGGAACCACACTCATCATATTATAATTCTGTATCCAAATAATCTGTACGAGACATTGTAAAAAATTTCATCAGTGACGTGTACTACAAGTACATAATATATACTCCTGATAGTTTAAAATTAACTTACTAATTCAGTTGGAGCATTACGAGATAGCTAATAATTCAAAAAAATTAAGATTTTTTTCATTTTATATTGAATTATATTTTGTCATAAATTTATTGGCTAGTGGAGCTTAAAAATAAGCACCTAGCTTGCAGAGTATTTATCTAATTTATGATATCTTGCAATATTTTTTTTTATATTTTATTATTAAATCTTTAAACTAGATTTTGCACATCCATTATAAATTAAGAACTTGCCACTGTTCTTGATGAACATTGTATTTCATTTTTAAATCACATATTCAGCTTAATTCAATTTATCTTTAACGTACCGAAGCATTGTTGGCAACACTGATTGTAATAAATACCGGTGGGGGAGATTATTAATTAATGATGCATGGTACGCCCACACCATGACCGTCACATTGCACAGACGCATTTTATTAATTTGTACATTTGAATGCAAGCCACGAAATATTGCATTTTTCCTATTCAAGACAGGCAAGACCAAAGTCATTTCCGCATTGACTTTTAATGAATCAATTATTAAATTAATATCTTTCCATAGCTGCAAATGAGTGTCAATTTATGTGCGGTTAATTATTGTAAATTAGAAATAACATTATATATATCACATTATTTGTATATTTTAATTAACCCTAACAACGTTTCATAAAAAGAATGTATCGAAAAAAACAAATGAATAGGTTGTCTATAAAAAAGAGCTTAAAAATTTAGTTTCTTTAATCATTTAAATTCTTTAATCATTACAGTAAGTTTATTTTTATAATTAGTGGTTTATCACAGCTCTACTTTATCTACGTATACCGCTGTTACAGAGAGAAATTTAGTTCGCTACTACGCATGACATATTTTTGTAAGTAAATTTATCTATTGTCGCCGTATTCCATTACATATAGTATGTTGACTTTGAAGGGAGATAAGCGACCTTGCACTCCCCAAGTGGATAATAGTAAGACCTAAGCCGTGGGTCACAAGGTCACGACCTTATATGCTACTACAGTTAACCGGTTCAAGAAACGCATCGTTTTCTTTTAGCGATACTGAATAAAAGTTCTGGAAGAATATTATTTATATTATACTTAATTACTAAAAAACAAATGAAATGATCAGATTTTGACAACCAATCGCCGTGGCTTAGCTCACTAGTTAATAGTAGTTGGTTAGCAAGCTGTTTTAATGATAATATTGTTATATATTCAATGCTTAGTTGCAATTTTGCTAACCAACCAAAAAGGGATTGCGGGACATTTGGACATTTTCAATCTCTCCGTATTCTATGTATTTCATATGTAGCATTTATATATGTTATTTTTATACAACGTATGTGTGTCTTACCACTATTTAAAAAAAAACAAGTACATCATTTTGTATATCGTATCGAAAATGATTGTAGGATGTGGCCAAAAATCTAAATATAAGCACTGAAAAACAGTCAAACTAACAACATTCTAAGTAAAATTATCTAACCGAACATAACCTAACCTAACTTAACACAACGCCCACGTGTGGGGTTACATAGTAGAAATTTCAAAAGTACTGTCATTATCCGGGGAGTATTATTGATGTGAGATTAATATCCGCGGATTATTGTCCATCGTTTTTCTTAACGTCAAGCTTTTTTTGCTAATCCCTACTTATGTAGTGAACACTGTGATGGGAGATTATAATATGAGGGGGTTATAACAAAAAATAGTATATCATATCATTTTATTAAATTATTATTGATTCAAAAGTGAAAACGGGATTTTATACACTTACGAGTTTCCAATGCGAATTCTTTAGATATTATATTGTCAGCGGAACTTGCACTATGTGAGGCAAGATAATTATAAGTACTACCGTTATAAATAATATTAAATAGACGTACACTGATATTACATCTAAATTGAATACAATTTTATATTAAGAAACAATATTCCTTATCAAATGTTTGAAATTAAATAAATAAATATGTGTTTTCTTATCTATTCCGGTCTTGTTACATTTTTAAATATTCGCATAGGCGCTTGAAAATCTGCCAACGCAGATAGCGCCATCATTTTATTACTCAAGTAACTTTGTTACGTTCAAATGCTCGTGTGCATGATTCGATTATCAAAATAATTACTATTCGTGCAGACGTCACCGCGCTGCACCAGGGAGAGAGGGGATATATCAGCTTTTGGCAGAGAGGGAAAGAGGAGGGTTATTGATAAGCTTGTGGAGTGATAAGTGGTATCTGGCGTTATGTTTCGGGGTCATCGCGAAGCTTGGACGCCGGGACAGTTGCAGTGGACGCTGATGAGCGACTACGCCGCAAGCCAAGCTGTTAATCTAAGTGTCAAAGACCCGGACAGACGTACTTATTATCGACAGTTAATGTCATCAAATGAGTGACGAAGTAGAAAGACAAAGCACCTGGATTATAATTATACCATTAACATATCAAGCACATACACATGAATGTATATCATAACCAGTATATATTATACAAGCGATGTGAGGTATGATATTTTTCGGCGACATTTATGTCGAGGCTCACGTGGCGTCCATATATTATTTTCTCATCACAAACGAATGACGGACTAAAGTATTTTTAATTTAATAAGGCTTTGTGAATGCTCACAAAATAGTAGATAGCATAACGAGCGCAGAGCGATGAAGCCTTAAATACTATAATATCGTTCGCTAACAGTTGTTAAATAAAATATAATAAATAGCAATAATCCTTCGTATTAAACATTCTTTCAATTTTATGAACCAATAGTCGTAAACTTGGCGTCTGTTTTTGTTCTGAAATCAGTTCTGGACTATATTATTTATTATAATCTTTGACGTGAAGACAGTTATGGTTTTGAGTTTTAATAATGCATCAATTTCAATGAAAATCTAAAAAATATATCGAACAGTCGATAAAATCAATAATAAATTTCTAAAATCACCACTTAAAAATATTGCCGAAGTCAAATGAAGAAAAATAGCCGTATTTTTGCATATATTATTTAAAATAACAAATTTGGCATTTTGGCAATTATTTAATTCAAATATTGATACAACACCTTACATTTTAATCGGAATCTTATTATACGACTCATTTTTTCCTTTGTTTTCCAAGAGTCGTCTGATAAAAAATCTATTGTTCGCATGACTTTGAAGACAAAGTTCACTTATGATAAACTCGCAATTAAAATAATTCTATAAAATAAATACATAACTGTAATTCAATAAATGAAATTACAAAAACGAACTACACTGTCAACTGATTTGATAACGCGTGGGAAAAGATTTCAAAATTTTGCTTTATCGATACAAAATAATCAATGTATTGAATTAATCGTAGCAAACCACTATATATTCAAGTTATTTTAATAATAAACTAATATATTGATAATCTCATCATAAATTGATCAATAAATCCGTCGATTAGATAAATGATGAAATTCTAAAACGATGAAAGACACTTAAAAACCGCAGTCTAAACATAAATGTTTTCATTTTCACATCTTGTTGATTTACATTCATGTATGATGCATTTCAGCCGCTACAGTGTGAAGATTTATCTTGGAAAATTGATATTCATGATGATCGGTTATCATTTAATTTTGCAATCTATTCGGAACTGAATTCTATTAAATTTATACACATCTACATAATATTTTCCGATAATATCGAGCTTTTCGCACTCGCTGATCCATTCGCACCCTAGGTATAAACGGAATATATTTATAATCTGATACAAATGATAGTATATTGTAATCACTTTGAATGATATTTGAATGTATTTATAACAATTTATTTTTGTATTAATTTATGTCATTAAATTAGAAAGTAGAAATGGAAAAAAATAGTATTAGAACCTCGGTGCCTCTTACAGGGTGTTACAGGTGCTACAAATAAAGGCGATCATCAATATCCATGAAGAGAAGACGCCCGTCACCGTGGATTGCCTCGTGACCTTAATTCAGCACCCAGTCGCACTGACCTACAAAACAGCAAATGGTAAATCGGCGTCAAGTGCGTCCAACACGGAGCCTGCCTGCCGCGGTCAAGTTGGCAATAACTAATTCTGATCAATGAAAATGGACAGCATCTATTCTAC
Organism: Rhyacophila evoluta; assembly: GCA_022683975.1. Taxonomy (NCBI): domain Eukaryota; kingdom Metazoa; phylum Arthropoda; class Insecta; order Trichoptera; family Rhyacophilidae; genus Rhyacophila; species Rhyacophila evoluta. The sequence continues at coordinate 6,938 of JAGVSQ010005104.1, read as the reverse complement.
ATTCACATTCGCTTAGTTTGCTTACCAATCGCCGCTTGGCATATATTTGACATAATGTATCATATGCTGTAAGTGAAAATAATTTTGTACGAACTATATTTAGTGATTAGCAAATATATTCCCAGTGTTCAACGTGAACACGTTATGCAATCAAAGTATGAAAATGTCAAAGATAAGCTACGTGGTCTTTGATATGCAAAACCGTAATAAGATCACACGTGCTGAAACTTGGTGCTAAATAAAGAATGAAGAAAATATATTGACAGTCTTTAAAGAAAAGAAATCTTAAAATCTCTAGAACCAGCCTGGAAAATGCGACCTATTAAAAATAATATGATAAAATAATAAGCCAAAGTTATATTGCATAGATCGCAAATACTGCTGTGATTGGACAAATTGAAGGAATACCGGATAACAAGATGTCAAAGGCCGGTAGTGAGGTGGAGACGAAAACCAGGCATACTAGAGAGGAATAGAAGTGGTTCGAAACTGGAGGATATTGGCAAGAGGTAAGGATCGATGAATACAACCAAATCACGTTCTGAAGTATAGCACCGACCAAGAAGATATTGGTGATAGTGCGTATAGTTTGACGTACACTATACTTGCGATCTAATATAAAGTAAATTATATTAAGTGAAAAAAATGTAAAGTGGATTTTATCAGATCAGTTGATATCTATTGAAATATTATTTTCTTGATTAAATAAATTCCATTTCAAAATTTACCATATTATACACTATGTCGCTAAGATAAACGAAATAAAAAAATCTTTGGATAAAATTATTCCATCAAATTCAATACTTCATATAGAAGACAGAATGAAATACGTACTACGGATGCTTCCCAAAAGCCTTAATCTTACTTGCCTTTTTTTCCGATATGATTTACATAATAGATTCTAAATCTTTTTTGGTCTATTGCACCCTTTTCGAAAAAAAGGTCTCAAAGATGCTCACGGCTTCTCTTTCACTTTTTTAAAGCTCGCGTGAATTCCTCCATTCCCCCAAATACTCGCAAAATTATAAGATTCTCGTTTTCTTTTTTAGCTCGCGTAATGCATGACTATTGATTTCTCCTACAAACGCTCTTAAACGCCCCCCAAATGACTTTTAACCCACTATCGCCCCTCCAGGAGGCTTCAGCGCCCATATTGAGTTGTTACTGCCCACTTTTGGAACTTATGATCTACTTAGAGAACATGTTCTGCTGACATTTTTAAAAAGTTGCTGTGCATTTAAATAGTTATATTACTCGAATAACGGATGAACTCATACAATAGGCTCACGCACCGCCACCATTCTTCTGGTGGAAACATTACCGCATCGTTGATGTTGAGGTTTCAGTTTATATCGTAACGTAGAAAAGATAATAACCATAAATAATATGCTCCAAAGTCAAAACGCGACAAAAATATTTAAGAAGAAAGTTATAGCTCACAGAGTTGGTTTCGTGAAATTGCTAGTTCTTATAGACTCATCATAATCAAACTGATCACTTATTAAAGCATCCGCAATTATGGAGCTAGAGGAAAGCGGGTAAGCTATTGCTTTTTCAAACATACCGCTTAGAATATGGGGCATATTGATCCACACAATGTATTTTGACAGACTGCTTAAGAATATCTGTTAATCTAATTAGGTAACCAATCTTTGAAATCACTGGGAATCTTGCTCTATATTAAATACAATCTTATGCAGCTGCATAGTTTGATGCTGCGATCTCCAGTTCTAAATGTCGCGTGTTTGATTACGTGCAATTAAATTACTGGCTAACTTATTGTACGAAAATGCAAGTAAAATCATTCATAAGTGGTGAAAGTAGTGTCATGTGTATGCATGTATACTTTATTTTCAAAGTATCAACTAAACGTATAAAAGTATTTTTTTACATATTGCATGTTTTATAAAGACAATGAGGTCTACGAAGAAAATGAGTGAATTGGCTGATATAGAAAATAAATGTTAATTACATCTGTCCATCAAATATAGTTGTAATTCTTAAAAACTGCTATAACAATAGAATTATTTCATAAAATGGAGCTCATAATTTTACATGCAACGAGAAATGAGGTTCCTTCAGTATGAAATATAATAATTTGTCGGTCGTACATCTTACCGACGGTTACAAAAATATTTCATTTACAATTATGTAACATTCTATTACCTACATGGATGATAAAAAAAATTTCAAAACGTTTTACGTTTTACTGAAGAAAGATTCATATTTTTGAATCAAAGGCGTCTTTTGATACAACAGTAAGATACGTAAAGAAAAATTCCCACACGTATATGTAGAGAAGCGAAACATTACGTCCAGGGTTAATTGACGATCAATAAGTGTGGCTACGACTGTCCACCGTGTGCAACGCTGGTAGTGATTTTTTTTTCATAAGGGTAATTGATTATTCTCATTTTTCTTAATGATATGTGTAATTCGATACATGCAATCCTCGTACATATACACATGCTGAAAAATGTTTTGTCCGATTGGAACACGCCATATAAAAAGGGTTTTCTTTAAAGTTTAGATATCACGTTAATTTTTGTTTTAACGTAAGGTTAAGGGGCACAGTGTCAAATATCTTTATAAGGTTTACTGAGATTTGGAAATGGATATAAGTCATGCCCACCCATTGACACAGTGTCGTATGATATTACAAAATATGAATAAATAAATCACTTTCGATATAACTGAAAAATTTGGAGAGATGAGTGACTTCACTGTACTTTACTGGCAAAACGAGTGTCAAAAATATTATTTATAGCTCAAGACGTTGCTCAATAAATTTTCGGGTGACAATTATTTGTATGCAAAGTACGCATATTTGAAATGATTAAATCTATCTGACATGGATTATAAATGAAAAGAAAATATATTTGATATTGGTAGTTATTCTGTATTTACTTTTTATACATATATCTTCTACGACGATTGGTTGGGGACGTTTAATTTATTAACAGAATACTGAATATAATATAGAAATCAAAAAAAGCACAAAGAATTATATGAAAATATAAATTAAATAAATAATAAATAAAACTAAAATAAGAGTCTACAGGCAATAAAAGAATATTAGCATGTTTACAATATGAAAGATATTTACACACTTTTGAGCCGTAAGTCAAAACAATTTCACCAACACAACTATTTGTGCATACCTTATTATGTTTAATTTTTTGTTTACAACAGCGAAGAGAAAGTTTATGTTGTACTTTTATGGATAATATAATATGAGTTCATTGATTTCATTAATTTATCATATTTTTTACATAATACGCGAATGAAGTGGTGAAAGTTTTCTTCTCGTTCCTTACTAATCGACGACTTGAAATTCGTACCAACGCAATTAATTGGTACACATTTATATCATTCACGACTATTGAAAGTCAAATTTTCTTAGGACGTTATTTCGACATATTTTTAGACAATCGAAATGCCAATTTTAATAAGGTTGTCTATTCATTGTATGGATTTTTTTATAATATTATTTTTCAACTCTAAAGGTTCTTTACTTTTGTCGATTATGACAAAGGATAAATCTTCATAGTATATATCAGTGATTCTCAACGTGTGCGCTGCGGCGCCCAGGGGTGCTGCAGAGCCATCACAGGGGCACCACAAAATACTCCAAAGCTTCGTAATTAATTAGATTCATCTTGAATAATATATTATGATTTAATTGCACTATTTTGCCCCTTTGAATACCAAAATATTTAGTCTTATCCTAATTGAACAAAAAACAAGGTGCTCTTTGACGAGGGCGTATGCAGTTATTTGTAGGCTCATCCAGCCCACTAATTACTAATTTCATTTTAAATGAAATGTAAAACGAATAAATGAAAAAAAACAATATTTTTACTTACTCACTAAAAAAGAACGGATATTGCTCTTCTAAGCATTACACGTGGAAATAGCACTGGCGTGTTTGAAAACTGAATTCACCCCGCTGAACATAAGTATAACACCCTGAGACCTGCAGTATAATAACATAAATATCTAAGAGGGGCTTAAACGCGTAAATGTGGGACAATGCGCCCGCATGATAACACTATTGTTGGCCAAAGCTATCAATGAATTAGCAACGCGTGTGATCATTCATCAAGCGGGTCGAGGAGGGTGAATTTTGAATGGAAGCCCGCATCGTCGGAAGCCAGGGAGAGGAAATAGCCAACAGGAGGGGTGGTCTCACACGGGACGCGTGCCAATAGGTCTTCTCAATCATATTATTCTTATATAAATTTTAGACGTTACACCGATAAAATAATGGAGCTCATATTATGAAAATTGTATTCGTAATATTAAACATGTATTAGAACGTTCTTTTTAAAATGTGTTGGTCACTTTTAATAATTACAAAAACTGGTGTGGCTCGAATGACGGTTAAATTTTGTGGCACCCAAAATCACATAGTAACTTTTTTCAACAAAAAAGAATCATATCATCATAATTTTAAAACAATGTCGACAGATATTTTAAAATATATTTTTTATCACTTCTAACAATAGGTATTCTACTGAAACTGAATAAATTAAAATTCTTTTTTTGACATTAATATGTTCAGTCATAAATAATCAAATCAAAACTCAATTTTTCTTTTAAAATTGCTTGTTTTGATAATCTCAACGAATACAACTTAATAAACATTCTATCAAAAGGATGTAACCTAAAAATGCCGAACTAGTATTTAAATTAAGCATTTAAGTTTGAAAACAGTATAGCCCATGAAATTTGCGACTAGGAAAAAAGAGTTTCACCACATCATTTACGTTGTTTTTTCTCAACTTAATTATTTAATTAATATCATATTTGGTAAATAAAATACTGGTTTTAGTATTTATTCTCTTAAAGGTAGTATCTGTTTAATATTTTGAGTTTGTTCCTCTTGCGAAATTTGTTCTGTATGGGGTACGTACTTTTTTTTACCTTACTACAATCGATATATCAAACTCACGTGTATACAAAAATTTTAAAATTATTTAAGTTAAATTGATTAAATTTGGCTAAAATTTTGTACATTGATGCTATCAGAATTGCTTAAAATTTACTGTTGGTTAGTATTTTGGACTGGGAAAAAGACCAAACGAAAATGGTATTTTTACTGGAATGACATGGACGGCCGGGACATAGAAAAACGCTAATAATGGCAAGCGTACGTACTCCATGTAAAAACAGCTAGGCAACCGTTAAGTGTTCATGATAAAAATTAGATTAAAAAAACATTTGCACTATTTATAGAACTAAGGCGCAAACCTAATTACATTCCTTACTTACCTAGCATAGTAGCACACTTAATAATAATACATGTTTAATTATTGATAATTATTAATGATATGCAGTGTACATTATTTATAGCTTAATTGACAGCTTTAATATCTATTAACTACATTAACGAGAAATGCAGTACAATGTATAATATAATTATAAAATTCGCTAATAATAGTCCCAGATGAAGTTAATCGAGTCTTGAGCTTCGATAATTTTATATGATATCATTTCATATAGATAACAACCTACTATAATGAGAAGGTATTTTATAAAATAGAAATTATGATAGGTAAACAGATAAATGAAAACATGGACAATTTTTTCATGAAACCGTAATTATTTAGGTGGACACTATATTGTAATTCATATGAAGAAGAGAAAAAACTATTATTATTTATTCGAAAACACTAATGACAATACCATTAGTAAATAAACTAACAATATTGACACTCATCAGATTTTTGCAAAAAATTATGTTTACTGGGATTTTTCTATTGTCTTTCATGGTCAGACTATTCTTAGAGTTCATTTAGTTAATTATTTATGTTATACGTATGACCGTTTTAGTCATTATAAACATTCGTTTTGTATCAGTATGGACTGCAGCTGCTTTCCTTCAGAGACAGCGTAGAGAGTAAGCGTTATAGTTTAAAAGAAAAATATTTTGAATATCTATCTATTTATTTTCAGTAGCGAGTTATACGTTAATACCTTCCTACCACACAACAAGCAAACCCTTGTTGCTTCTGTCCTCTTTCCCTCAAAGATTCTCTGTATACGCGAAAGGAATCAGCGCAAAATCCAAAAAGTCCATAGATGTATTATATAATAGCATAATGGAATGTATAAATACTTGTCTATTGCAATTTTTACTTACCACTGTCTCGTAACAAAGTCGGATTAGTCATAACGCATTATTTATTTCACAGAGTTCACACTTGCACTTATAAATAAATATGTTTACATCTCGTCTTATCACAATAATATTAAAATTAATTCACTGTTTCTAGACAAAATTGATTTATTATTTATATTATACCAACAATATGTCTGTAACCTCACGTCGGCGCTGTAAAAGAGGTCAATTTATAAAAATATATATGCAGAGCAAGGGTTTTTTAGTCTGAATTCTTACTATTTGTTAACATACATATAAAAACTAAAAATATTCTAAAATTTGGAAAAAGTTTTTTCGTCAAAAATAAATTTGGGCCGGAATTTTGGTGCCTTCATTTACATTAATGTGTTTTAATAAAAATAATCAATCATTTCTACTTTGTTCGTTGAGTTTAAGATCATGCATGAAAACATGTAGTGGTTGCAATTGAATTGCTCTAATAAAAGAGCATGGACAAAAACCATAATATTGAATTCAAATTATGAAACTATTGACACAGTTTAGTTTACTATGAAACTAATAAAGTATAAGTTTACATGTTATAACATCATCAATGCTATAAAAAATTATCTCAATGTGCGGTGGATATTCCATGGGGAGAGAGGAGTAATTAGAATGTTTTGGTGGACAAAGCGTAATCATAAATATTTGTTAAAAATCGTATTCGTCGATTTTTCTCTCTAATGTTGTACACTTAACATAGCACGCATATTTTTTTATTTTTTTTTATATACCATGTTCGCTCCCAACGTGGAGCATATGGATCTACACA